>BHFT01022067.1:2720-19541 GCA_004320025.1 Laticauda laticaudata
ATGCAAACTGTTCACTGTGGCATCCTTTCTATTTCTTGGCTACTAACGCTCAGTGCGTAGACGTTTCTGTGCACCTTTTGTTTCCTCCCTCTTTCCATTTTCAGCTGCCAGCGGGATAGTGAGTTGCGAGGGATGCCCAGAGGATGCAGAGAGAGAGATACAGCGGCCAATGATTTACAGGTGATGAAAACAGACACTAGAACGTAGTTGTTGCTCGTATTGTCACATATTTACATCAAATACATGGCGGAAAGTTTCATCCGTTCACAAAGTTTTTTGTGACAGCTCAAAAACTTCTTGTGCGGATGAAATCTCAGTGGACCGGATTGCTGGAGGGATAGAGTGTATGAAAACACCATATGCAATGAGTACACATTTTGGAGCAGATGACAACGGATGGAGCCACCCCTGAAAATTTGCTCATCCGCTGTGTCCTTTATGCATACGTTTTGCGTCCGTCGGCCAGTGGGACAGGGCCTTTAGGTACTTTGTATAATTGTGTCTAGTGTATCTAGCTATTGGCTTTGTATATTTTATTATGATTGGTGTGCTTTTTTCTGATGATAACAAGGTCATCTGAATTTGTGCAGCTGAGATATGATAATTCTGACATCCAGTATCCTGTCCAATTTCAACAAGATAGAAGACAATAATAGTTTTGCATGCTTTCATTGAGCAAGATTTTCTTTCATCCATAAGTTGTAAATAATAGAAATAGAAAACCAGAAGCTTCTGTACACAATGAGCAGGAATTAAGGTGCCTGTGTGATTCAACTATCCAGACCACTTAGCCAAATTAGATCAGCCAAATGATCATTGCCCAAATGCACTTGCTGAATTTATATGACCTGATCATTAGGTTATCATTTTACCTGATTATACACCTGTATTCTTAAGAAAACACAAGGCAAACATATGGTCTCCATGCCTTTCCTCATTTGCATCTAACCATAATACAAACATTCTCTGGCAACATATTTTTTCTGCCATATCATACGACATTTTACCATGACCTGAGCCCATGAGTAAGGTATCCTTAAGTAGTCTATAATAAGACCAAGAGGGAGCTATTTCCCCTCTTAAGTCTCAGCTGCAACATCTGTAAAATCTGTTACTGTATACTTTGCTACACATTATTATTGAACGTAACATGAGGTGACCCATAATGGGATAAGAGCAGTACTTATTGGCCATTTCAGGTTGATGCAGTCATATCCTTCCTTCTAGCCCCTGATGGCACTTATCTGTTCCTATTGTGTTCTGTTGCTGCCTCAAAAAGCTGGCCATAGTAGCATTGTGCTGATGGCTATTAGCACCATACAATAGTATGAAGCTGCTCAGCTGGTAGCCTTGACATGAACAAGATCCAACAGTCAAATCTGTCCCATTCCTGCTGTTAATACCTTGAGTGATGGATTCTTTTGTTACTAATGCTTCCTGTTTTGTCAAAGAGAGAGGAAAAAAAAATCGAGTGATCCCTTTGCTTTTGGGAAGTCAGCATGTACAATATCAGGACAGCACTGGTGTGCCAGAACAGAGGCAATGGAGGCACTGAGAGTGGAAGTGGAATCTTCCAAGTTTCCTAGTGGTATAGCTTTCGGTCGAGATAACGATGCGCGATAGGCACTTTAAGTCAGAAGTGGGAAATGGCCTATGCCTATGTTTGATATGTTTGCATGGGTTCTGCAGGAAAACTTTCAAAAGACTTGCTCAATACCACATCTGCTGAACTTCTGGATTTGAATTGTTTGTAATATTAGGGACATGTGAAAGAACATTTCATGCATGCAGCCCATTTTGAATCCCAGGTAAGTTCAGGGCCCACGCAGAGGCTTGGGGAGGGTGAAAAATGGGCCTCCTGGAAGCTCTGGAAGGCCAGAAATGGGCCCATTTCTGGCCTCCAGAGAGCCTCCAGAGCCCGGGGAGCCGTTTTCACCCTCCCGGAGACTTGAGGAAAGCCTCTGGAGCCCAGGGAGAGCAAAAAATGGGCCTCCCAAGGGTTCCAAAAGGCCATAAACACACCCATATCCAGCCTCCAGAGTGTGTCTGAAGCCCCAGGAGGCTGTTTTTGCCCTCCTGGAGGCTTGAGAAAAGCCTCTGGAACCCAGGGAGGGTAAACAACAAGGAAGGCTGGAAACAGGCCCAGGGAGGCCCTGGGGAGGGTGAAAACAGCCCCCTGCAGCCTGTTTTCATCCCAGGCCAGAGTGGGTGCAGGATGCCAACTAGACCATGGTCACCACAGCCATGGCCACCCAGCAAACGGGCAGAGAATCGGTTGCTAAATTTTTTGAGATACATCCTGTTCCAGGCTACTCATAAATTCCATCTTATTCTCCAATCAGTGCTTGGAGGAACTAGAAATCAATATTTTAATGTAACGCACATTTTGAATATTCTTTGAAAAGCAAAAGAAGAGTGCTAAATTAAACTGAAAGCCTATCTGGAATGGCATTCTCCTTTTGCAGTAGCTACCTTAAAGCACTTGAAAATGCCTTTCATATCCAAGGAATATGCTGTGGGAAATATAAATAATCCCTCTCACTCTTTTCCCCTGCCTGTTTTGACCTGAGTTTTCTGTTCTGTACAGACTGGGAATATTGCCTTTGGGCTGTCTGGTTCTTCTGGCAATTTTCACACTTACCTTGTGTTTACAAGCAGAAGTATGCTTGGTCTTGCACCTTTTTTTCTTCCACATCTTTGGAAATTTTCCAAAGCCTGTCTTGATCTTCCTATTCAGAACAAATGCTCTTTAAGGAACTGTTAATGACCACTTGAAAAGGTATGGAGTCTGGTTTCATGTTAGGTACATTTATATTTTCTGCCCTTCCTCCTAACATTAGCATCAGGAGAAATTTCTCTTTGGGCAGCAGGTATATGTATGTACATACACAAATACATATACATGCATGTATGTAAGTATGTAAGAACTTCCTTTCTTAAATATAACTAAATTTAGAGATTTCGGGTACATCAAAATCCTCTTTCTAGAGCAGATAAGTTAATTGCAGATTTTGAACTATTAAGACAATTGGAATTGTTGGCTTTTATTATTCATCTGTATTTATGCTTCTTGTCACATTGTTACTACTATATCCACCTGTCTTTTCAAATACAGAAACAGCTGCTACATTTAATTTCCTAACTTTACATAAACAACATACCATTTAAACCAATTTAAACATGTTAAACATGTTTAGAAGCCACTGATGAGGCTCAGGTAGAAATGAGGTAGAAAACATGTACTTGTACCTTGCTAGAGTGGGATATTATAGCAAGCACTTAGACTTATATACTGCTTCACGGAGCTTTCCATCCCTCTCTAAGTAGTTTACAGAGTCAGCATATTGCCCCCAACAATATGGGTCCTCATTTTACAGACCTTGGAAGGATGGAAGGCTGAGTCAACCTTAAACCAGTGAGAATTGAACTGCTGAACTGCTGGCAGCAGTCAGTCAGCAGAATTAGCTGCAGTACTGCATTCTAACCACTGCGCCACTGCAGCTCTTGTTATGTTGTTCCTTTCATTGAAATCTGCTTTCCATTTTTCAGAATTTGTTCATATGTTCAGGGGTGATAGTTAGTAGGGATTGCACTTCAAATAAAATCCTCTGTTTGAGGGTGAGGCAGTATGTCTCTTGGCTGGAATAACTCATGTGAAAGGTTTTGAAAAACTGACTAGCTTCCAGATTCAAATTCTGAAAAAGAAAACAAAATCATTTTGGAAATTTGTATCCAAATGAAAAATACCATGATGTAAGAAAGGGTTTGCCAGACCCAGTGTTCTTCATTTATGTTAGAATTCAACTTCTGTAGTTCCAAACTGTTTTAAATTACCTTTTTGTATATTGTTTATTGTTCATTATGACCGGTTTTATTTTTATTGTTGCTATTTACATTAATGTTTGCAATCCTTTTGATCCAAAAATAGCACATTATAGTCTGTCATCATTTAAATCTTTGCTATTAGCAAATTTCATGTCCTACAATATTCAAACTAGGGAGGACCAATGTGGGCTGTATAAGTGAAACGGATTTCTACAGAGCATAACTGCACTGTCACAATTATTTCTACCAAATTTGGTATACTTTAAAATCCCTCAAAGGGATTTCACCTGGGGAATACTATATGGACAAGCCTGTTAAATCACCAGATACCAAATTTGACATGGAGGAGTTTTTACCTTTTAATACTGTGTTAACATTTGTTATATCAACTTAACCAGAGGACACTATGACATCCAGATGTACTTACTCTGCAAGACTTTTCTGTTGCACCAGTTCATCCCATCCTCCCCAAATTTTGTTACCTATTTTCTTCACCATCTGCAGGCTGAATGGGTGATGCTGTGGCAGAGGGCATGGCAGGCATTATTTTGCATCATAGCTTTAAAAGCTTCCCTCCTGTATTGCTGACAGATGATCAAGCGCTGAAGGGCCAGAACAAATGCTTCTAGGAGTTTTGTTGCATAACATAGTCTAACTTATGATTTGAGGTTCCCCCTCCCCCCCCATCAAGTCTGCTGAACTGAGCTGTAAAGCAGATAGCACAATAGGCAGACTATTCAGGAAAAAAACATCTTGGCGGAACTTGCTGAAAAATCTTTCAAAATTCAGATTGGATCCTTACTACATTACAGAAGTGTAATCAGTTACATTGCCATGGAAGTAATACTGTACATATCTTAAACTGGCAGGGGATTGGACCAGAACTCAGAACAAAATGTTTAATGATGATAAATAAATTCAGTTGTTGCAATTTGTATCATTCCTTTGAGGACTGTGTAGTAGTCAGAAAACTGTAAATGGGTAAATACAAATGATTACATAAAATCTGTGAAACTGTGAAACAGTAGAAACTGTGCTTTGTTGGGGTCAGTGAGAAGCACGATGCTTGGTAATTTAGCATTTCATTTTATGTATTTTTACAAATTCATAATTTTTACAAATTCTGCATATTTTTTGAAATTCAAAATAATTTACACAACAAAATAATTCCTAATAGCAGAGCTATGATCTAACTGTATGTTTTGCCCCCAAAGCACCCTGAATAAGATGGTTGTCACTTCTTTGCAAAGTGCAATCAAGGCCAGGAAGCAAGAGAGTCCATAGTGTGAGGAATGGGAAAGTGCTCTTAGCCCAGAGTTCAGCCCCTCTTTTCTGCCTACGGATGAGTAACCATTCTCTGCTGCTGTCACCACCATTTCCAGAGGACTTGGTATTTGGCCCCTACTAAGCTGGCAGGGAAAGCTGTTGCCAAAATGCCTCTCTAAGGAGATGATGAGCACACTCTCCATTTCTCTTATAGACCAGATGGATACAGGCCTTTCTGAGATTAAGGGGATATGAATTCAGGTGACAGGCTACATTCAGCCCACCAGCTGAAGCTGCCAACCTGTTTTAGGCAATCACTCTTCTCATGATCAACACAGTGACTGATTCTGCAAATGCTTTAAAGGTGAAAACCAGCCCTTGCAGACTTTCCAAGAAATCCCACTAGGTGACAAAAGTTTTCTGATCTGATCTATGCCTTTTGATATTTATATTCATATCATAGTTATGTAAGACTGCCCTATACAGAAAAGAAATTCCATGTTGTGCAGGTCAGTGTGAAAATCAACAGTTGTACACTTGTCCAAAAAATAAATAAGTTCTATTTGATAAATTCTTTTTTTTTAAAGAAGAGAACAGATAGATACTCTTTATTAGCCAGTATTGCTGATATTTATTAGTCCTTTGCAATCAGAATTCAAGGACATTTCATAGTCAGTGGTTCTACACCAGTATCCACTATACTCCCAATCTTTCTAGTAGAAATCCATCTCTTTCTTTAGATTTTCCTCTGTTATCTCCCCTTTGTGGGAGAAGATATTTAATATGAAAGAGTTCTTTAACTTACTGGACAATTCTGGAAGTTTGCACTTTGATAAGCTGAAAGTGGAAATACAGCATTTCAACAGTAAGGAAAATTCACCTGTCAAAGCACAATTGAGGTGGTTGTGTATTTTTTAAAGGCAGATCAATTAAATCAGGATTAGTTGCTGATCTCTTGTTCCATATTAAAAGTTATGGTCTGTGCTGTGCCAGAACAGTGCAAGACGACTGTGCAAAAACCCTTTACAGCCTAATGCACTAGCTACATTAAAGCCAATTTTTGTATTTGAAATGCATGTATCACCATTTATTCCAAAATAAGTAAAATGAAAGCCTGAATTACAATAATTTGTAATGTTAGGTGTGTTTACAATTTTGATGAAAACCTCTTCATTAACTGAAAGTTTTAACTAGAGAACCAATACTTGTATGTATTTAGTTTGATAATTACTGATAATCTCTGAAAGTCCCTTTGTTCAAATCATATTTGGGCTATTTATTCTGAGTTTTATATGTTGCAATGATATTTTCAGCTTTGCTTCTTGATGAGAGTGATCAGAACAAAATGTGTTGTGTAAGAAGTCGGGCTGTCCTCAGCCTTGTTGTTTCAGTTCCTGATTATTTATCTTATTTTATTTATTTATTTGATTTGTCAATCACTTACAAGATAATAGGTATAAGAATAAACATGAGTATGAATACAGGAAATAGGTACAAATAAATGGACAATTGTATTTTATTGGAAAATACAAATACAGACATGCATATTTCACACAAAAAGCAAAGGTGATTCTGAACTGAATGTAAATGTAGCTATTGGGGAAAAAGGGTGTTGGTACTTACCTGATACACCCGTTCTCTTTGAGCTGTGAAGAGCCTCCAGTAGTGGGAGGTGCTTAGTCTCCGCATTCACAAGCTGAGCTTGATTTGTGGAAAGCTCCTCCTCCACCACGTGACTTCTCCTCAGCGTTCCCCAGTTTTGGCGAAGACGAGAGAATAAACACTCTCATCCTCACATACAAAAAAGTTCATTGGCCGAAACAGGACACCACCAGATGGAAAAAAAGGGTGGGGCTGGATGCTTTTCACAGCTCAAAGAGAACGGGGATCAGGTAAGTACCAACGCCCTTTCTCCTTATGAGCTGTTCCAAGCATCCAGTAGTTGCGGAACATACCAAAGCTTGCCTTTCCTATGGAGGACTCCGTCTGCGTCTGGAATCTCCTCCGCGTCTCTGTGGACCCTTTGCAGAACTCTTCTGCCGAAGAAGCCTCAGCAGAAGCAACAACATCACAATTTTTAGTTGTCTAATGAAGGGCAATGGGAAGTCCCAAAGCCGCTGGCTTGGACAGATTTCAGTTATTGATGCCTGGTGCCCACGCTGCCGAAAAGTTCTGCACTCCTGTTGAAATGAGCTGTTATGCCTTAGGCACCTGCAGAGATTGAGTTCTGATATTGTTTTCTGCTATTGCAGGCCCTTATCCAACGCCTTCATAGATGTGTGAGACCCTCATGGCAACCTGATATTGGGCTGAAAGAACACAAATAAGCCTCCAATTTCCAAAAAACACTGTACGCGTTGCATACTAGATTCACAAGGCACGCCTCCACATCAAACTTATGCCGATTGTCTCTCCATCCCCCTGTTGATGGACATGGCAAAATTTGGAAGATAAAGCTCTTGTGCTCTATTGAAAAGCCGAATTTGACCTTGCGGCTATAAGTTATTTGGGGGAGGATTGGGCGAAGAACCACTTAATCAGCGTGAAAAGTAGATATCTTGTCTGATGACAAGGCTGCAATTTCCGAAACACGGACGAGCCAAAAGTGAATCGCTACAAGGGAAACTACGTTTTACTCCAGAAGTGAAGATTTAATGTTTTCAAAGGTTCAGAAGGTCCCTTAGTCAGAGCACCAAGGACCTTTAGTAAGGCCCAGATGGGATAAATGTGCACTGCTAGATGGGCGTATAAGTTGGAGGCTCCTCAAGGGAAAACCTTTGAATGGATGATATTGCAAGAGAACTGAGCGCCCTTGCAAGTGCAGAACTTATGCCAAGGCCGCACCTGCTTGATGCACAACCCCCTTATCAAGTCCCCTCCTTGTTAAAAACTCTAAGTCTAGGCAACACAGGAGAGGCAGGATCAATTTGAAACTTACTACACCCTTTTGCAGAAGGTGGAACCAGTTAGTGCATTTGGTAAAGTGCGAATGTCTGAGGGGCGTCTGCAGCTAGGATAGTGTCGATAAAACCCTGATTGGAGAAAGCTTTCCGCCCTTCAAACCGACTCCGCTCAACCTCCAGACGGTCAGATTGTTAACCATTGAGAGTCCCGGATGTTGAAGGGGGCCCCTGAGTTATGATGATTCTGACTGAATTCCCCAGGGGGGAAGCTACCAAGAGTACAATGCGGAGGTCTGCGGAACCATGGCCATCTGGCCAGTAAGTGCTTCTTAAAGAAAGTTCCACTCTCTTGTCTAGTAAACTTTCTGGATTGACCTTGGGAAACCAGCAGAAGTTGGAGGGAATACATAAGGAGACTTGGGCCAACTACAGTGGAGCGAGTTGAAATGCTCGCCTCCTTGGGAGAGTACCTGGAAAAAGCCTCTGGGAGCTGAGAAGTAGAGGGGAAAGCAAATTAGGTCACCACCGGCTGACCAAATGTCCGTGCCGCTTCTGAAACAGAGATGGGTGGAAGCGCCACTCGATTTAATCTATGGGGCCCTTGCTTAGCCAATCTGCCTGTGCATTTGACAGATCCTAATGTGTTCTGCCTTGATGAAAAATATGTTGTTCTCTGCGCCCAGCGAGCACAGGCCGCTCTTGCTATCCCGGCGATTAGCGGCTTCGCGATGTGTGGTGCTGCCCGTCTGTTGTTTATGTGAGCTTGACAGTACATGTCTGTTAGTATTCAGTATGTGCTGACCCGCTTATCTGGGGTGGAAGAAGTTCGCGAAGGACAGGTTTTGTGGCAAAATTTCCAGCCAGTTTATGCTGCACGACTTTACTGTGTCAGACCATCTGCCTTGGGTTGAGATGTCGACTTGAACTTGAGCCCCATCAAACAGACTGGCATCTGTGATGATGGTAGCCTTTGTGGCTCCTGAAGAGACAGCCTCTGTTTGATAATCGTTTGGGACCACCCAAGGAGAGATATGCAGAAACCTTTGGGTGGAAACCCTCTGACTTTGTGTTTTGAGTTGCGTGTCGGCCGGATCGCTGGCTACGGTGGCCAGGAACCACTGGAGGGATCCCAGTGGTGAAGGCCAGCCCAAGGAAAATAGAATACTATGAGGATCATTTGTCCCAACAATTTTGATAGGTCGATGAGGACACTTCCTTAAGGCAACCTGATTCTTAACCAATTTTGTGTATCTATTTATCTAAATCTCTGGTTGACAGTAATAACCTTCCTGTTTCACGGATGATCGCCGCCTAAATTGGATTATCGAGTCTGATGGGAGTTAATTGAACTCTTCTTCCAATTATTAAGAAGCCATGCTCTGTGTAGGGATAGTGAAAGGTTCGTGATTGTCTGGTTGACTGCCTGTATGAGCGAAGGATATAAAATTCAAAATATCGTCAGGATAACGCTGGAGGGCGTTACGGCCGATGTTCCTGAGGTGGGCCGTATTCACCGCAAGGGACCTTGGTGAAGTCCTGGGGGAGTGAGGCTAATCTGAATAGAAGGGCCACAAATTCAAAAATGGTGGTTATTCGTAGCAAAAATCTCGAAATTTATATGGAAGGGCCGATATCCATAGTTGCCAAGTACGCCTCTGTCAATTTTTGAGCGTGAGCATGTCCTTCTTTCCTGATACCCTAGTAATACTTAATTAGAGGGTATGCATTTTTAATTTGCGATATACTAAGAAACAGTAGAGACGGTTTCAAATCTAATATCGCTCTCCGCCCCCCCATTTTATTTTTTTTTGCAAATGAAAAGATGTGAATAAAAACTTTGTCCTACGTTGATTGGTCGCCTACTGTTGGATGCTCGTATATCCAGTGTATGTTGGAAAGCGGAATCCATGAGGATTACACTTGACTGGGTCTCTGGTGAAGGGGGATATGACATGAAGGAATCTGGCGGAATTGGATTTCTAACCTCCAGCACCGGAGGGCCAAATCCAACTCACCCAGGTGTCAGAGTGTCGCAGGAGTCCCATTGGTTAGCGAAATAAGCTGTTAAGGCATCCGCCAATGGAATTGGGTCCCTGGAGGTTATCTTGGTCACTGGAAGGGCCTGCTCCCTGCTCCCCAATAGGATTCTTTGGATGACCATCCCTTCTACCTCTGTCCGCTGAGACGGACCTATCTGGTTGTGTCTGGTCTAACCTGCTGGGGGTCCTTGGTATCTGGAAGAGAAGGATCGCCGAGATAGAAAATCGAAAAAGATCCCCTCTGAAAGAACTGGGGGCTTCTTAGAATCTGACTCCGAAAAAAGGAAGGAAGAATTTTCTTCTTGTTTCATGTTCAATTAGTAGCGGATCCAGGAAAGGCCAAGGCCAATCTATTTTCCGCAATGAGGGATGATCTAGCTTGGATTTGGTGTGAAGTCAGCTTGCCAGTGTCTTACCATAGCAAGCAATGCACTGTACATGCGAGTAATGCCCTTGCTAAAAACTTTGACTTGCGGTCATAGGTAAGCATCAGCAGAGAATCAGCAGCTGCCGTAATTTTGGCCGATGTCTTTGGTGCGCCCTGATGTTAGAAGAAGGAAACATCCTGTTTGTTTCAAAAAGACGAAGCCCCATCTAAGAGATGATCGATGAAAGAAGGAGCAGATCTGATAGCCCACGGCATCCAGATTGATGAGCTCTGGTAGGGCTAGCTCGACCCATTTTTCTCCGGCATTTAAGGCCTCCAGTGCACTCCACTGGGAATAGAGGGGACCACTAAATCCACTTATAGGCTTGTCTACCTCGGTCGTATCCCCAGTAACTTTGCAAATTCAGGGTCCAAGTTGAATGTATTTTCCTATCCTGTCCAGTTGAGGGAGTGTGTGCTGCTGCAGAATGCCCCAGTGCTTCTGCACCAGGTCTGAAATTATGGGTGGGACTGGAATTACCTCTGCTTCAACTACTGGTTGGTGAAATGTTATGTTCCCCCTTTTTTTTTTTTTTCTGGGGTCCCCCTTCCCCTGAAGGGGTCAGGTGTGTCAGAAGGTTTTGGCTTGTGTTAGGCCTGCAATTTTTTGCCTTAAACAGAGAGATTGGAAAAGCTGTGGCCGAAATAAGCCTTAAAAGCAGGCTGGTCAGGAATAAGACCTTTCATCCTCAGACATTTCCCCTTCTAGTCTGCCTTCTGACAGGGCTCGCTATCCGTGAATTGATCCCACTTCAGACTCGGCCATTTAAAAGATTTGATCTACTTTCTCCTTTCATCCTTCGGCCTTGGAGAGGTTCTTCCCCCTGTAAATGTACCTGGGACTGGTGTTGTTCCAACCTGACGGTGCAGTGACCTCAGGGTTGAGCTCTTGGTGCAGTATTGTACGGTAGGTCTGGCGACATTACCATGTGTGAAACCCTGCTGTTAATCCCTTGTTGAATAGCCATCTCCCATCCAGGCTTTTCATCCTTTCTGGATCCTCCTCAAAGAAGCTGTTACCCTGGCAAAGACCAGCGGCTTGTCGGATTGAATGTGGCTTCAGGGGCCCATCTGTATGGCTGTTCCAGACACTTGAGCCTGTTGTCCTTGTCGGAGTTAAACTGCACCTGGATGAAAGGGAGAGATCTAGAGGAGGAGGAGGGTGTTGAAAAACTGAACGGACTGGAAGATGGGCACCCTGAGATACAGCATGGATCTCTCTAAGAATGCCTGTCTCTTTGCTTTTGTAAGGCTATGGCGCCTTAAGGCGTCCCTTTCTGAGACTTTAGGAATTTTCCACTGTGTTTGATTCTGGCTTTATCTCAAGCAAGGTGCCCGAGAGTGCTACCATCTGCCATTTTGGATTTTAAATGAATAACAGTAATTGAATATAATCTGGTACAAGGCAGTGGCACGCCCAGGGTCTGATCTGAGTCAAAAACGGTTGCCCTGATAAAGTACTTAATTTCCCTTTATTTTATTTGGTATATATATATATTACATATATATATATATGTGCTGTTCAGCTTCCTTTCGGGTAATCTATTCCCACGTCATTGTAGTGCTTTTAAGTTGTAGCAACGTTTCAGACAGAACATCTCATCTGCCACTCCATCAGGCTTCTGTATGGAATACAGAATTC
Organism: Laticauda laticaudata; assembly: GCA_004320025.1. Taxonomy (NCBI): domain Eukaryota; kingdom Metazoa; phylum Chordata; class Lepidosauria; order Squamata; family Elapidae; genus Laticauda; species Laticauda laticaudata. Next base: position 14,823 of record BHFT01022067.1, read on the forward strand.
CTACAGAAGCCTGATGATGGCAGATGAGATTCTGCTGAAACGTTGCCTACAACTTTAAAAGCACTACAATGACATGGGATAATACCCCGAAGGAAGCTGACAGCACACATGTAATTACCCGTGAAAGCTTAAAAAAACATATATATTATATATACCTATATCATGTTTTTTAAGCTCTCGCGGGGTACTTACATTTTGTGCTGTTTAGCTTCCTTCGGGTAGGTGTGATTCCACGTCATTGTAGTTCGTTAAAGTGTAGCTCATTGTAGTTCTGTTAAAGTTGTTAGCAACGTTTCAGCAAATGCTCATCTGCCTATCATCAGGCTTTCTGTATGGTAAGTTGTCTCACAGTTCCTCTGTTTCAAATTTGAGGCTGGTCTATTCTGATTGGCTATTAACCTGGGTCTGTGTTCATTGGACTTTGGAGTTTGATTGATTGCGCTGTTTCTGGTTTCTTCTGTCTCTGTTTTGCTGGCTTGATTGGCTGGCCAGCACTCCTGTTCTTGTGTTTGGAGGCTTTCAATTGCTGCCTTGGCCTTATGTGAAAGGTCACGGCTGCTTCTTCAATTCAGCAATGCTGGGTTTCACCTGGGTGCCTGGTGGGGGGGTGTTTTGAGTTGGGCAGGCATCATGAGGGGAGTCTGTTTGCTCAGGTGTTGTCTGTTTTGTTGGTGTGGAGATCTTTCTATTGAGAGTGCAGGCTTCCAAATGATGACAGACAAACACCTGCAGCACAGACGACTCTCCCTCTGATGCCTCCAACTCAATACACCCCCACATGGCACCCAGGTGAAACCCAGCTTGCTGATTTGAAGAAGCAGCTGCCTTCACACGAAGCCAAGCAGCATTAAAGCCTCCAACACAAGAACAGAGTGCTGCCAACCAATCTAAAGCCAACAAAACAGACAGAAGAAACCAGAAAACACCAATCAATCAAACTCCAAGTCCAATGAACACAGACCAGGTTAATAGCCAATAGAATAGACCAGCCTCAAATTTGAAACAGAGGAAATGTGAGACACGCACTTCCTACAGAAGGCCTGATGATGGCAGATGAGATTCTGCTGAAACGTTGCTACAACTTTAACAGAACTACAATTGAAGCTACAACTTTAACAGAACTACAATGCTGGGATATACCCGAAGAAGCTAAAACAGCACATATTATATATATGTTGTATCTAACAGTATAATATTTTATTGAAAAAATTAAAATATTTATACTGTTAAGTAGTTGTTACTAATGAGTGATTTTATGATTGTAATAAATTATTATAATATTATGCTATAATTGCTTTATAATTGCCTTCTATGAATAGTGAATACTGTATATTCACATTTAATAATAGAACAACCAACATTAAAATGAGTTAATCCAATAGCCAAATAGTGAAACACCTAGGCCCTGATGACTGATTGTGAGCGGCCCTTCAAGGCTTCCCTGCACAGGCGGACACGGCCCTAGGTGCTTGCTGCTGTGCCACTGGAGAATAAGGCTGTTGAGGGTTAAGCCACAATTTTAAAAAGTGAATTAATTATCCTCGAGTGCAGGTAGCCAAAATTTGAGGTTAAAACAACTCTCAGAATCCTGAAAGGAATTCTGTTGCTTCGAGCAGAAAATAACCTCATTACAGCTCAGGAAAGACAGGACAAGGGGGTGCAGCCACGAGGTGTCACCTCAAGATGGGCCTCCAAGCAGTTAAAGCTATTTGCGCGCTTTCTCAGAGCAGCTTCCCGCATTGCAAACTAAGCCAGAGCTTCAAACCGAAGCCGTTGATTCTTTCAAAAGAATGGCGGGAGAAAAAAAGTGGGAATTAATCCTAAATTTAACTTCCCCACTGAAGAAATGGGCGTTCGGGGAGGGGGGATAAAGGCAATGCAAACTTTTTAAATGAATGAAATATCAAGCTGCTAGAAGCAAACGAATAAAACATGCGGGGCAATCAAACTTGCAGAGGAAAGAAATTTTATCTGTGGGGAGGTGGAGCGAGAGCAGCTCCAAAAGCCTCCCACCACATTTTTTTTCTTTTTTCTTTTTTTTTGGGGCTGGGCGTCTGGAACAGCCGCTTCCCTTAAACCGGACTCCTCAGGACTGATAAGGATTGGAAGGCCAAAGGACAAAGGAAAACCAAAGAAAATCGAATTGCAATCAACGGGCTAATATTCCTGTTACCAGTACAAGGAGTATCCAAAGCACTGCCTAGTCTTGCACGAGGCTGATGCAAAAACTGTGGGAACGCTGAGGAGAGTCACATGGTGGAGGAGGAGCGTTCCACAAATCAAGCTCAGCCTGTGAATGCGGAGACTAAGCACCTCCCACTACTGGATGCTCTTCACAGCTCATCGAAGAAATTTCTTATCTGTTATGATTGATGAACTGATTAGTTATTACTCCTTACAGTCTACCTGTAATATGCCTTAGTCAAATAAATAGATTCCTTTTGCAAACTTTATATGGGTGAGGGGGGAGATTTTAAAAATGATTATTTCATTGCCAGAACATGGTAGTGCTGAAAAAAAATATTGTAGTAGTCACTAGAAATCAATGCTGACTTGAAAGCATACACACAACAAAGCAATTTAAAAGAAAATATATCTCAAGTAATATACAACTGCTTAAGATACTTAAGATACTACTTTACTTAAGATGATATAGATCTTTGATATCCTTTCCATCAAATGTATATCATTTCTGGCTTTAAATCCAGGTATCCCATCTTGAATAACTGTTGTTTTTAGTGACCTAGGAAAAAAACCACAAGGCTTCCAATAGTGACTCACAGAGTTAATGCCAGATTTCTGTCTGGTGTCTCAGAAGCAGACAGACGGTTGTTGTTTGCATACAGATAATATCAGATGGCAAGCAGGCTGGGTGGCTCCATTACTTAGCCAAAAAAGATTGGTGTATTCTTTTGTTTCTTTACTATTGAAAGATAATTAATCCAACTTTAATAATCCATTTAAGATTAATTTTTCAAGATTATGAAGCCCCTGAATTATGTTTTTAACTGGTATAATTTAATCAGATACAAAAGTTGTCCTGTGCAGAAATGCTAATTAATATATTTGATTTAATGGTTATTTATAAATTCCTATATTTTAACAGTATGAATAGGACAACTATAGCATTTCAGAAAAGAATTCTTATAGTTTGATTCTGCTGGGAAACCAGCTTCTCAAATAGCTGAAAACAGACTAAGTAAAAACAAAATTCATAGCCATTACAGCCTTCTTCATATTGACTCCCACTTGTGGAACATCTTACAGACGGATAGTTACAACCTTCGTATATTTATAGTTTTACTTTTCCAGCAAAAATGAAGACTTTAATTGTGTTTTACTTCCATTACAGTGGAAGTATCTTCAAGATCCAAAGTTTTTGTTAAACTGATGAAGTAGCATCAAGATGAAAGAGATGTGCCATTGATGGAGATATGTCCTGTTTCTGTTTCTTTGCCAGGGACAGCTGGCAAAAGCTAGATGTAACATTTCCTCGAATTCATATAACAAGAGATGTAATACTTATTAAAATAATCTTCTGTTCTTCCCTTTTTTGTACATTTTCCGAATAATTTTCTGTGATGAGTAATTTAATGAACTTCACAAAGGAAAGAGATTTGAACCTGAGTCTTCAGAGGTCCAAGTCCAATGTTTTAACCATTGAACTACGCTAGCTAGAACAGTAATTCTATTATTGGTAGCAATTTGGAATGGTAATCTCATATACAATTGTAGAGAGAATGATGCAGAGGATTCCCAGAGGATTCCTATTAAACAAAATCATAAAAACAGTTTTTTTTCAAGCCACTGAAGCATCTCTTTAATTTATCATGTATATTATTCTGATTCATGGAACTTTGTTATTTTCATTCAAAGCCTTTCCTAAGCAAAAATGTGTCAGCTTAGTTTGACAAATTGCTATTTATTGTTTTCTCCCACTCAGGTAACAATATTGACATTTTCACATACACAGCAAATAGTGTAAGCTGGTTTTTTGAATTGCATTATTCAAGTTCACGGAGCAGAAGAGCAACACAGACCCTTCATCTGGCTGGCTCATTGCCTAGGGCGGATGTCCAAAGATGGTTTTCATTATCTGAGGACATATGGAACAGGAGGACATCTTCCCTTTGGCCTAATAGAAGAGTGCCAACAGTGTGAGTAACAGCAGTGTTTCTGGCAAAGACCAGCGTACTATTGCAGGCACAGACTAGAATAGTGCCTTGAGACCAGACATAAAATACTTCATACCAGTAACATCTTTTCATACTGAAATAATGATCATCATGAGGAAGCAATGGAAAGCATGCTCTAGGGTAGGAAGGGCTATATTTACACCTCTGTCCTTGCAGGCATTCAACTTGGTGGCAAGACAAACCAGCCAAGCAACTATGTCAATTTCATGTCAGGGCAGTTGCATGCCATATATCAGTCAGTGGGTTGATTGATCTGTAATGTAAATAAGTCACATCTTCACATCCTGCCTGGGGTAGTTGATGGCTTAGAATGCCTTTTGCATTCTGGTGTGGTATTGGGTATTTTTCTTTAAGTTCTACATTTTTACCACTTTAAATCCCTGCCAGTGTATTTACACAGCAGTTTAAATGATACCATTATTACTCAATGACAATGAAACAATTTTAGGACTTCAGTAGTTTTTTAATTCAATCAAATAATGTCCTGCTAGGCCCTAGAATTGGACAAATTGAAGCAGCCTTC
>BHFT01022068.1:0-45367 GCA_004320025.1 Laticauda laticaudata
CATCTTTACCAGGATAGTAACCCACAATTAAACAATAAACAGCTGTCTGTATACAGTACTGTGTATTCACACCAACTGTCAGTTATCTGAGCCTGGTATGGCCTGGGCCTGTCATCAGTTTTGAGGTAATTCCCCGTTAGGAGAATGAGCGCATACAGGGAGATGTATTGAGAGTGCTGAAGAATAACACACAAACAGCACACAGATACACTGTACAGTAAATGTAGGTTTTTACTTGCAATAAACATTTAAGCACAGTCCAAACAAGCAGTCCAAGTCATTCACAGGTAAAGCAGTCCGTGTTCAATTAAGGGATAATCCAAATATCAAAGTCCAGTATCAAAAACAGTTCAGTAACAGACTTACATCAATGATCAGTAACAGCAACTCTCTCCAACAGAAGGAACAGAGAGACTCACTGAGACTAAATAACCCAGGTTTCTGGCTCCATCTTATGACTGTTTGAGAAACCACACCCAATTACAGTTTTAGCATTTTCTTAAAGTCATAGTATTAAAATGTCTATCCTAGTTTATATATTTCCAACCCACATAACTCTTAGCTGGCTTATATTCCTAACATAGCATTTAGACAAAGGGTACTCCAGAGGGTGCTTCCAGTGTTGGATTAGTGGAACCAGCCGGGACCCTCCCTGGGGCATGCAGACTTTGGTATTTCCCAATGCTGGACTCTCAGAACAGCGTGGTGGAGAAGGGGCATTGGTAGACTTACTAGTGAATGCTTTTTCTAAACATGCTGCAAGAAAGTCCAGCCCAACCCTGTGGCCATCTGGTCTTGTTTCCGGGGTGTGTGTGTTATTCTCACGATGTTTGTTTTTATTCCAGAGACAATCTTAGTCTGTCAAGATTCTTCGCCAGAAAAGCTGGGGCTCAGCACAGGCTGGCTTTTTATAATAGCAGACTCAGCTCTATGACGTCAGAGGGCAGAGTCATATCCCAATGCTGGACTCTCTTGCAGCATGTTTAGAAAGGGCATTCACTGATAAGTCTACCAACACTCCTTCTAAAACAGATTTCCTGGGATCAGGTTAGGAGGAAATGTGAAGGTTAGAACTGTCCCTCTTCTACTTCTTGCAGAATGCCAGTGCCCTACAATGGAAGGCCAGTACATTTTAGTTAAATATATTTCTGGAGAACATCCCCTGTAAGCTGGACATGCTCAGCTTTGCCATCTCTCTTGGTACTCATTACATGGCTTTTTCTATGTGGTCTGTGTGTTTATTCATAAAGGAGGATTAGCACATGAATTCTCTGTACACTTCACCAACACTAATCTACTTGGCACTCTCACAGAGTGAGTACAATATCCTCCCTCATTCCAATATCAGGAGGAGCTTATTTTAATTATTTAAAAGATGTATACGGCCACCCATCTTATGCAACATTGGGCAACTTACAACAGCCATAAAACCAATAAATAAAACAATCATTAGAAAAATAGAAAACAATAAACAAAAATGTTGCGCCATAGTTGTCCTCCTCCTTGGAATACTCCACAACAGATTCAGCTAGCCTCATTCCCTGCCTTCTACCCAAAAAAATCCCAGCACCTCAGTAAAAAGAGGCCTTAACAGCCTTCTGAAACGCTAGAATGGTAGGGCCCTTTAAAATAGCCAGCAGGAAGATGCTCCACAAGGTAGGGGCAACCCTGGAGAAGGAACGTTTCCGAAATCCTGCTAGAGAACAGGACCTGAAGTGTGCTAGCTTATATGATCTAATGGGATGGGTGCTTAGTTGATGATAGAATATGATGTATGACCCCAAGTTGGCTGAGCATCCCCATAGTCACATGCTCAGAATTCAGGTGTTTGGCAACCTGCATATATTTATGATGTTTACTGTCTTCCAGAATCCTGTGATCACCGTTTGCAACCTTCTCAGCAGGCTTCCAACAAGTAAAGTCAATGGGGAGAAGCCTTTATTTTCATTATACATGAAAGAAAATCCTAGGAATGTAGTTGTTGAAAGCACAAGAACAGGAATAGGGAATCTGCCCTCTGGCTGATTTTAAACTAGTTTCCAGCAGTACAAGGAAGTCCCACCAATCGCAAGAAATACTAGAAGCAACAGGTCAGCCATATTTGGAGGACCAGGCTCTTCCTTCTAGAGTAAAGACTTGTTATTGAGATCTGTGTCCTTCAGAAAATCTATAGTATTTTCCTTTGTTCCAAAATGTCTTCTTATTCATGCTGTGGTTGCGTTAATATCCATGAAAAGATACTTTAATAAGCTTTCACTTCATGATCTTAGCATTGACATCTGTATTATTTTTCTTGCACGCCCAGCAAAATGTAAACTGCTACTGGTTCCTCTATTTTTATGTTCCAAGTGAGTAAAGTAGAAGCCCCTGAATAAGAAGGATAAGTAACACTTGTTGCTGAAAAAGTTATTTTGATACTAAAAAGGCAACAATATCTACAACTCTTCTTGAATAGTTTGTATTGGCCCTTTCAGGTAACTTAAAGAAAGTAGCATTCATTGGATCTATTTTATTAAATCATTAAGCGCAAATGCTTATTAAATTTATTATTAGAATTAGAATTCTTTTATTGGCCAAGTGTGACTGGACACACAAGGAATTTGTCTTGGTGCAAATGCTCTCAGTATACATAAAAGATACATTAGTCAAGAATCACTAGGTACAACACTTAATAATAGTCATAGGGTACAATAAGCAATCAAATTATACTAGGAAACAATATAAATTGTAAGGATACAAGCAACAAAGTTACAGTCATACAGTCACAAGTGGGAGGGGATGAGTGATAAGGAGTGATGGGAAGATTAATAGTAATAGTGCAGATTCTGTAAATGGTTGGACAGTGTTGAGGGAATTATTTGTTTAGCAGAGTAATAGCGTTTGGGAAAAATGTTCTTGTGTCTGGTTGTTCTGGTGTGCAGTAAAATAAATGCAAATATATGTCTACAGCAGATATGTCTACAATAGTTACAATTTAAGAAATCAAATCAGTACAAGCAACACTATCCCAAACAAATACATGGTAATGTACTTAGTTCCAATTGCATGGCTACTACTTAGCTTATGTTTTGTCATATCCCTATTATTACTATTACTATTATTATTATTATTATTTTCTCATAATCACAGATATTTAGCACAGTACTGTAGGAAAAGATAAGTCAATAGTGAAACACTCATATGTAAGTGATGACAGTATGGTGATAGGAAAAATGATGCTATTTGCTCGAGATTTCCCTTGCCAGATAAGTATGAAATTTTAAAATAATCTATTGTTGGGATAGGCCTGTCAAGCCCAAGCCAATAAGTAAAATAACACTTGCTTCCCATCAGCAGATTGACTTTGTGAACAGTGACATCCCTGCAGGAAAGATGGAGATTCAAAGTGGTGGCAGAAGTGCCATACAAGGCCTGCTCCTTGCATATTGCATGCAATATGTACAAATGAAGTAAGGCTTGCCATCTTCCTATTTTGACATGCGCATCCAACTCTTCCCCTCTCTCCTGTACCCAATGCTACTTGATTTCTTGATGGTTTGGAGAAAAGTTCTCTGTTTTGGAAAAGAAGAGAGGAGAAAATGAGTCACAGGACTTAAAAGATGCATATTCATCTATATATACTAACTACAGTATATCAATTCATAGCGCTGATTTTGGCATTCAAAATTCTTTACAACTTGGGATCAGGTACTTTCAAGAACTATTTGATACAGGTACCTTATACATTAAAAATTTAAGCAGAGGTTTTTCTTCAAATAGCCCCACCATTAAATGCAGAAGTAGCATTCTATAAAATATTCTCTCCAGGTTCTGATGCCTTTTTATTTTTGAGTTATTAATCAGAGGTAATTTATCTTTATTTTCATTTTTATTCTTCTGATTGCCCTTTCTATTTTTATGTTGTGATTTTAAACAGCTGATTAATGCAATACTTAATTTTGTTAACAAATTATTTATAAGCGGCCCAAGGAACTTGGTATGTAGAAGGGTATCCACCTTTTTAATTCCAGATAATTGTGTATAGGATTATAGCCTAAGAAATATTTTTTTAAAAAATTGTATTAAAAAGCTTCTGGTAGGAACAAATAAAGAAAATTATGTGGAAAATACCATAAGAATGTGTTGAAAAGTATTGTTAAAATATAATTTTCTTTGGTTTTCATTTTGTGGAGTTTATGTTGAATAGAAAATAAATTAACCAAATTTCATTCAGTTTAAATTTGCCATTATTGCAATCAGACATGAAGTTGCCACTGCTAACTGTTGACACTGACACTGCATAACAGGACTCTGCAAAACCAAGGCCATATATAGAAATATTGAATTATTTTGGACAATTCAGCAGAATACTTGATTATGTGAAGAAATATTACTTATCTTCAGATTATACACTGTGAAAAATATACTCATTACTATTGTATCTTTGGCTCTCTCCTGAAAAAAAACATAACAGAATTATGTCAGTTTGAATTGATACAAAGAGCAATAATGAATTTTTGAACTGTTCAGAAGAAGAAAATAAAAGTTTTGGTGATCTTGACCAATCTCAATGTTGTATAGAATGTATAGAATAATAATAATAATATTTCAGCAGAGGTAAGGAAACATAAATAAAAGATTGATCTGGATAAAGTTATAAGTGCTCCATACTTATTTAGTCTGATATAAATCAGACTATAAATCTAGTCTGGTGTAATGGTTAAGGCTCAAACAGGCCTAGAGCCTGTGAGTTCTAGTCCTGCCTTAGGCACAAAGCCAGCTTAGTGATTTGGTTCAGTTATTCTCTTTCAACCTTAAGAAGTCCAGTGATGTGCCATTTCTAAAAAAATGTTGCCAAGAACATCTGAATATGTACATGCATATATCATCAACATGAAATAGATAAATCACAAGGAGGAATTTAAATGTGGGACAAGATCCTGTAGTTGGAAGTGTTTAATAAGCAAGATTAACAAATATTAATAAATCCACTAAAAAGATGAGATTGGTATAACAAGAAATGGCTTTTTAAGTAGCAAAGCAAATAAGGATTATGCTGATGCTGCCTTAATTCTAAACCAACCAGACTGATACATTTTGGAATTAGTTTAGAAGATATTCAGTCCTGCTGATTGGTTTCATTTTTGCATACATGGGCATGTATACATTTTATACACAACTCATGAAGTTCAATTTTTCTATAGAGTTAAAGGATCAAAATGTGCACATTAGCAGGTACAGCAACCAATTTAAAACAAAAACTCCTGTATTTTCCCAGTTTGGTTCCATAAGCTCTGCTTCAGGTACTATTGAAAAGCAGGAATCTGAGTGACATAACGGTTGTAACATTTGTCTGACATATAAAACGCCACTGGTATATCCTTTCATTGTTTTTTCAGTCACTTGAGAGAGAAAGATTTCAGTGACTGAGAAGTGATAAAATAAGGTATAAACGGAAAGAAAGGTCAAGGGAAAAAAATAAGAGTTTCTTAGTCTAAAAAAAAATCCTGCCAAGTTTTGAGTCACTAATATTCTACATTTCGGGCAAGTCTCATAAACATTTTGTTATTGAGCTTGATTCTTCTTAACAATAGTTGTAGCAACAATTCTGATGCTACAGGCTGGCAGTCACTGAGTAAGCTGAGGGGTTTTTTGGTTTCTGTTGCTTGTAGAATTGAAGTCAATCTTCCCAGGTAGACCAGACAGGAAAGATGACCAGACAACTTAATTCTATTTTATTGTAAGGCTACATAAATCGAATGTAGCAAATCCAAAAATGTTCCATTTCCTTTTACAGTCTGAGAAGTTTGGGAAGGTCTTTTCTCAGCCTTTTTCTCTGCTCATTATGCCATGGTGAACTATGCTCTTTATTTGACCATTCTTTCTCACATACCAATGCAAAGGTATAGGTCATATTTGTGCTGCGTTGGCAGCGAGTACTTGATATTTTTCCAACCTTCCAGAATCAGTTGGTGGCTCCTAGTCATGTCAGGACAGTCCAGTAATACAAATACACCCAAAGTATTGTACAGGAACCAGAGTAGTCAAAAAGACTAAATTTCAAAACTAGATGTGATAGTAAAAGACAGCAGAAAAGAGCAAAAAGGAATGCACTTAAGAAAGTGAATAATATACCCACGAATTTCTACTCACTAAACTTTTTTTTTAGATATTTTCTCTCAAATTCCACTGTAGTGGGGAAGGCCATCTAAATTAAAACCAATCTTGAAAAGGAACAACTGCAGAAGTGAAGTTTGTTGGGAGGGCTCAGAAAATTTCCCTTTACGTGGAATCATTAAACAGTATTCCTATTTCTTTATACTCAAACAAGACAGACCTACATTTACAGAAACTAAAGTTTATTTAACTTTATATTGTTAAAAGGATTATTAACCAATCATTTATTTCCTTTTTGACATATTAACAATTACAATTTGAAAAAAACCAAAGGATTTCTGATCGGTATAATTTATGGGCAATTTTCCCAAGGTGTCACATGAGAAACTGAGACTGTTGTGGTGCCCCAAATCAATAAGGTTGTGAAGATGCAGTTTTATTACATGTAGGATGTACCTTTATTAACCTCACAGAGGACTTATAGAGACATCCAAAAAGAGAGATGTGGCCTGCAAAGTGTAAAATGCTGATTTGGTCTGATTTAGAATATAAAATGAAAATTTCCAAGCTACTATTGCCTCTAATTTTCAGACTCAAATAAACAACGTAAAAAATCCAGATTGGAGACATTCAGGAATAAAAAGGCAAAAAAAAGTTATAAATATTGATTAGGATATCTCAAATCATTAGGAAATGTTAGGAAAAATATACTTTCATTATATTCCTTCATGTTTCCTTTATACTGGGATATTTGCCAAAGCTTTGGTTTTTACAATAAGAAAATCTAAGCTGTTTGTTAGAAGTTTAGTTGTATCACAGGATTGAATTCTTTCTGTTAATGGTTACTGCTTCATTCATTACTACCTAAGTACCAGTAAAGAAATACAAGCTGGATTATAAACCTGCATTTCCAAACACAGAGAAAATTATAAATATAGTCTCATCATTTCCAACTCTGTATCTGATCTTAAAGAATAAAGACCCTTTCAAATTCTTCTTTGTTACCTGCCCAAGATTCATTTTAGATTAATCTTTTATTTTGCTTTATTTCTAAAGGACATCCATTACTTTGCACTAGATAAGGGTGAATTGGCACTAGCTGAAGTGGCAAAGAAAAAAGCTAACAACATTGACACAGAATCAATAACTACTGGAGTTGGTAAGAATGAACACTGTTTTTAAAAATGGCTTTTTGTTTAAATCAATACTTGTTCTTGTATCACTGTCATGTTATGCTTGTATAAGGATATAGGCTAATTGGAATTGTTTTTTGTTGGAAGAACAATATTGGCATCGTTATGAAGAAAGGAAAGCATATAGAAACAGCCTTTAGATATACAAGTGACAATGGCAGCATTTCAGAAGTCCTCAAAGGCAAAATAAAACAAAAATAACAAATTAAATTAAATGTTGAAAACAAAAATCTAGATCTTGACATTTATATTGGCAATTATACATTATATTCAAATGGATATCCTCAAATGTTTTTACAGACTTTACCTTTAATATTTTAGATCCACTATCCTCTTACTTAGATTATTTTATTCCAAAATATATGTGTCAGTTCATACATCAACCTCTTTAAAATGTTCATAGTTTGCAAGATTGGACCTATGTACAATTTTATGAAAATTATCAATATTCTTAATGCATTTATATTTTGGTACAGATTGATAATTCCAAAATATCTCCAATTCTTGAGATTTATAATTTATAACAAATAGGTAAGCAGATGTACGGTTTGTGTATATCAGAAATACTGTATAAAAATAAATAAATAAAATTAAATAAAATATATAAATAAATACTGTGTAAAAAGAAAATCCCAGCTTTAGGAATACACATTTTGCTTTGTTTTTCAGTCTTTTGTTTTTGAAAATATGTATAAATGCTCAATTGTTAAATGCAAGATATTAAAATACCTTATATTATACTCTAGCAATATACCCGTGCTTTGCTTAGTCTTTGGGGAGGAAAACAAGGGGAAAAAATTGAGCCTCCGGCTACCATCATCCATCAGTATTTATCCGGCTAGTATCCTGTCCAGGGGTGGGATTCTACTGGTTCTGACCAGAATCAGTAGTTAAAAGCAATCTCCTTTTGTTTTTGTCCACCCTTATTACTTTCTTGCCAATACACCTAGACTTCTTGTCTCCACAGCTTCTGGGACTTGACTTTTTTAAAGGGGAAGGGTTGTTTTAAGATTTTTATACTGCAGTTGGGAGGAAATACTTCCCTGGACAATCAGCAACTTGAAGGAATAATTGAATAATGAAGCAGAGCTGTCAGAAAGAAGCTTTTAAAGACAGTATCTGCTGTGTGAGCAAGAAGGAGACAGCAAGAGTCTGGGCATGGCTTAGCTTAAGCCCCTGTCACACAGCACCAATGCATGGAAAGAGGATGTAAAACAGAGAGAAACACTTGCCATCCGTTGGTTAACGCGATGCTTCCGTTCTGTACTCACTCACTGGCGTCCGTTTTTCCATCTCTCTATCCGTCCAGCATCCGTCTATTGACATTTCATCCGCTCAAAAAGTTTTGAGCTGCACAAAACTTTTTGAGGGGAAAATGTATCCAACGCGTCCGTTCTGCATCCGCAACGCATACGGGGAACATCCGTTCTACATCCGTTGTCATCCGTTACGCATCCGCTATATCCACTAGGCATCCGCTGCGCATGTTTTTTCCATTTAATGCTTTTGTATGCGAGCTGTATCCACTTTCATCCTTTCTCCATCCGTGCTACTAACGATGCGTGTCCGTTCCGCGTCCGTTTCGCTTCCCTCCCTGTGTCCATTTTCCTCTGGAGCGGATTGTGAATTGCGCGATGCGCAGCGGATGCCTAGTGGATATAGCGGATGCGTAAGCGGATGACAACGGAATGTAGAACGGAATGTTCCCCGTATCCATGGTGGAGATGACTGGATGCTGTGGAAGAGCAAGAGCCAGAGGAAGGCTGAAGAGGTCTGCACAGCAGGGCTGCTGGACTGAAAGTGAGATCCAGGTGAGTTCCTCCCCCTTTATAGGAAATATCCGAGATACGTCCCCTCTGAAGAATGTTTTTTCCATTTTAATGCTTTGCATGCCGAGCTGTTCCACTTTCATCCTTTCTTCCATCCGTGCTACTAACGATGCGTGTATGTTCCGCGTCCGTTTCGCTTCCTCCTGTGTCCATTTTCCTCTGGAGCGGATATTAAGGATGTCTAGAGGATGCCTAGAGGATGCAAAGGGACACATAGTGGAAAACCTATACTGCCTATAAAAGGGGGAGGAAACTCACCTGGATCTCACTTTCAGTCCAGCAGCCCTGCTGGCTCTTGCTCTTCCACAGACATCAGTCATCTCCACCATGGATCGTCACACACACTCCTTTTGGTAGCCACCATCGTTCTACAATAGTGCGAAGCCATCTACAGGCTCTTTCACCTGTTCTACGTGAGAAAAAGGAGGCGGCAAGATGTGTCTGGGTCCGAAGGTGGATCGCCAAGAAGAAGCAGAGTACAGACTGTATAACAAGCTGATGGTGGAAGCTGAGGAATGAAGACCCTCGTGCATTCCGAAACTTCATGAGGATACCGCCAGCCATGTTTGACGAAGTTGTGGAGTGGCTGAGACCCAGGTTGACAAGCAGAGCACCAACTTCCGTCCCAGCCTGGACCTGGGCTCAAGGTGGCACTGACTCTGCGCCATCTGGCCTCAGGTACCACGTACAGGAGCATGTAATACGGCTGGAGGGTGCCACACAACACCATCAGCATTGTGGTCAGAGAGTAGTGCAGGCCATCATCGAAGAATACCTGGAGGAGGCTCCTCCAGTGCCCCTCCACTGAAGAAGGCTGGAAGAAAGTTGCAGAGCAGTGGTATCAGAAGTGGAAAACTTCCCCCACACTGTTTGGAGCACAAATGGCAAGCACGTGGCCTGCAAAGCTCCAGCCAAGTCAGGTCCACTTATCACAACTAACAAGGGCTTCTTCAGCATCATCCTCTTCGACATGGTCGATGTGACTACAAGTTCATGTACAATCGATGCTTCAGGCAACGGCTCATCTTCAGATGCCCAGTGTACAACGCCAGTCATCTCAAGGAGGGGCTGGAACACAACCTCATCATGGTTTTCCAGATCCAGACTCCCTACCCCAACAACACACAAGATGTGTCCTACTTCATCATGGGGGATGACACCTTCTCCCTCAGAACCTACCTCATGAAGCCCTAACACTTCAAGATGCCCTCACCCGTGAAGAGAGGATCTTCAACTACAGGCTGTCCAGGGCAAGGCGGGTGTGTGGAATGCCTTTGGCATCCTGGCCCAACAGGTTCCAGATACTTCTCACCACCATGCAGCATCACCCAGAGACCATGAGGAGGATCGTGAAGCTTGCCTGCATCCTGCACACATATCTCATGCGTATCTGCTACCACAGTGTTGCAGAACAGGTCATGGACCTCCAACAAGGCAATGGGGACATGGAGCCTGGGGAATGGAGTCAAGGGCGAAACCTGATAGATACTGTGGATGTGCAAGGCCCCAACAGAGCTTCACGTGAAGGGAAGAAGCAGCGCAACCTCCTGAAACACTGGTGCAACTCCCCAGCTGGAGCAGTGGAGTGGCAATACAGGATGATAGATGCTTAATGGATGCTTCCTTCAGCCTGTCTCATCACACTGATGAGATTGGGCCATGTATGTTGAGTGGCCCTACAATGAACAGGGCATTTAATAAAGAGTTGTGTGTTTATGTTGAAATGAGTGGATCAATGATTAAATTGTTTATTGATAAATAAAAGGGCAAAGGTGTGGCACCTGGGAGGGTGGACCAACAGTCCCACTATGCTTGCACTGGAGGTTTATCTATCCCACAGCTATTACCCATCCCACAGGTATCCTAACCCATCCCACAGCTATACCCATCCAACAGGTTTATCCTACACCCATCCCACCAGCTATTAACCCATCCAACAGGTATCCCTGCCCATCCCACAGCTATTACGCCATCCACAGGCTATCGCGCTGCCCATCCCACAGCTATCCTTACCCTCACAAGCATGCAAAGGCTTAAACCATTTCTAAAAAGTTTCCCACCAAGGACTTTTTTTATTGTAATAAAAATAAATGAAGCATATGTGTGTGAACGGCAAGATAATCTTTATTAATAAAAATGCCTGTAAAAGAAAAATTGACGCCAAGTGTCCCCAAAGCAAAGATAAAGTCAACAGGTAGCCAACCCAGTCTTGCACTCTTCTCAGTCACTCTGCAGGCGTGCCCATAGTCTCAGGGGTGAAGGTCAGGTTGCTGTGGAGGTGGCTGGGCTGCTGGAGCTGGCCTAGTCTGAGGCTGCCATGGGTGCCTGCGCCCGCGAGAGGACAACAGGGGATGGTGTGTGGAGGAGCTCCAGAGAGCGGATAGCCTCAGTCCTGTGAGTTGAGAGCCCAGGACATGGGGTGTCAGTCCAAGACGCATGACAGATGTTTTGAGAGGGCGGGCTTGGCGCGTGGGGGTGGAGGAAGGAGGAGTGTACGTGGGGAAGTCTGGTCTGCAGCTGAGCGAGTGAGGCGTGGGTGGATCTGTGGCATGGGTGGCATCAGTGGCATCGGTGTGTCACATGTACCTGGCCTGGACTGGGAAGGGGCTGCCTGTGCTGCTGGACCTCCTGGTTAGCCATAGCCGTGGTAGGTGAGGGCCTGTGGAAAGCCTTGAAGTGGGCAGTGACCATCACCTGGGTGGAGGAGCATACCTGGACTGGGTGGAGCAGGTTTCAGGGCTGCGGTCTGGAGGGTTTTGTGAAGAAGACCGGTGATCCTGTCCTTGATCACCTGGTATCTGTGTGATTCGACATGTCCATGAGGGTCTGGTTGACGTAGCGTGAGGGAAGGGCTTGCGGTTGGAGGATGGGACGCTCGGTGTTGTACCAGCTGAGAGAGAGGAGATCTAACGCTGCTTCTGATTGGCTTTGTCCCTGATCTCCCAGCAGACAGTGTGCCTCTGCCCCTCCGGTCTGCCCTTCTACTGCCTTGCTTTCTGTGGCAGGTGGAAACTGGGGGTGGATGTGCGGTGTGGTCTGCTGGTGAAGTTGCCCTCTCCTTGCTCCCACTCGCATCAGGGGGTTTCGCTCCACACGCTCCGCCACAGGAGTGCAGCATGTCGGGGGGATCTGCCGTCGTGGGCTACGCTTCCACAGATACCTGCCTGGACACAGGAACTGACTCTTGGCCAGCAAGAGGACTGGCTTCTCTGCGGGCTGCCTGGAGAAGCAGAGGGTTGTAGAGGGGCTGCTCCTCGTGCGGATCTCAGCCCTCCAAGAAGCTCGCACTGTTGCCATCACGTAGGTCTCTCTGTCCGTCAGCTTTCACCGTGGCCTGGCCAGATTTTTGAGGTGCAGCTTCCCAATAGCCAGGTGTGCATGTGCCTTCCACCAGCCGAGGAGCCCTCCGAAGTGTAAGCCGCAGGGCTCCCAGCCTTCTCTCTCCAAAGCGCCTGCTTCCTCTTGTGTCCTCGATAGAGCCTGTGTCCTCTTCCGCCAAAGATACTTTTGTTCCTCCGTCAGAGCGCATTCCAGCACCTCATCCTCATGTCCTCTTCGATGGAGATTTCCATCTCTCCCATTCTCTGCTCATTGGTTATGCCTCTTCCTCCCCTGGCAGGCGCATCTGGGCTCCTCATCAGAGGGGCTTCGAGTTGTAAGGGCTGGCTCCACCACAGCAGAGCAAGCAACACAGTAGCGCAAAAAGCAGGACCAGCAGGGACGCAGGATCAGCAGCAGCAGAGGTAAGCCACCAGCAGCACCAGGATCAGCAAGCCGTAAGCACCAGCAGGACCAGGAGCACACAGCAGCGACCAGAGCAGCGCGCAGCAGAGTAAGCCACCAGCAAGAAGCACCAGCACCAGGAAGACAGCGCCAGCAGAGTAAGCACCCAAGCAGAAAGCACCAGCAGCAGGAGCAGCCGCCAGCAGGCGTAAGCGACCAGCAGAAAGCACCAGCACTCAGGAAGCACATCAGCAGAGTAATGCACTAGCAGAAGCCCCAGCACCAGGAGCAGCGGCCACAGAAGGCTCCAGCACCAAGAAGAAGTCAGCCCGACAGCAGAAGCCCAGAAGAAGCAGAGTCAGGGCCAGGGGGTGGGCATGGTGGCCCTGTCCTTCTTTCCAACGCGCTGGCAGCAGATGGCAGAGGCGCTTTCTCTTCCTCCCCTGGTTGTTTGGCGGCTGGCTGGCTGGAGCTGTGTCTGGCAGCAGGTTTTCTTCTGAATGGTGACTTGCGAGCTGCTTCCCTTTATATCCACAGGGCTGATGCAATGCATCCTCCCCGCATGCGCAGTGAACACTTTGCATCCGCTAGGCATCTGCTAAGCTTCCGCTCTGCATCCGCTTCATCCGCTAGGCCTCCACTCTGCATCCGCTCCTTCCGTTGTGCGTCCGCTTCTCTGTGCTCCCCCGGAAGCCCTGCAGATGTGCCATCTGCTTCCATCCGCTTCCATCTGCTAGGCTCCGTGGAGCATCCGCTTAACATCCTGGCTGCATCCTCTCCCCATCCGTTCCTTTCCGTTGTTGTCCGCTCTGCTTATGCAAATTTGGAGCTCTTTTGAGAGCGGATAACAACGGATGCAACATTTTCTCGTCCGCTGTGTCCTTTTTACATACGTTTTGCATCCTTCGGCCTATGTGACAGGCCCTTTAACTGTTCTGTACTAAAGTTGGTTGCTGCTCTGAAACTGAAACTCCTCTCGTGTGCTTATGTTTTGCATTTGGAACAGATTTCTTTTCAGGTGGGGAGGGGAAGTAAAATTCCTCAGCATCAGAGCATGTTAATAATAATATACGAAATACTAATGCTCTGATGGTCATTTTGAAAAATCCATTCTTAGTGAGCACCTAGAGGCCAAGAGGAACATACTGCCAAATTTCAAGTTTGTAGGCTTTACAGTTCTGGAGATTTTGTGATGATGTGTGAGTGGTATATTTCACTTTTATATGTATAGATTTTATTATATAAAATTGAAGAAAACAAATGTATTTGAGGCAAACATTAAATTCTCAGAATAAATGTGTTATTTTGATGACAGCAAATTTGTTTAGGAAAAATGTTAGACGTGACCATTTGATTATGACATCAGAGAATTATCACTGGTCATTTTGCATTTGTTTGCCAGTGCACAAGTTACTATACTAAAATATACATCAGAACAGCAACCTTTCATTCTTAGTGTTTTCTCTATGCTATTCCATTCACCTCCATAATCAAGTAATCCTTGATCTGTACCCCATACTGTAATCAGTGATTTGCCTCTCTTAAAACTTGAACAGAAATATTTTCTTCTTGTGCTGTTCTCTAGGTCCATTGTGTGTTCTCTAAGACACTCTAAGTATTATTTTTAATATGGCAGAGAAAATTAAACCCTGAGTTTATATATGACCTACTTGCAAGGACATTGTTTGCCAAATATAATATGTAAGTTAATGAGCAAATATTTCCTGCCCAGCGAAAATCAAGAGTGGGTTTGGTAACTTAATCAATAGAACATTTGCTTGTTTCATATGAGATTTGTTGAAGGCAAAAACTAGCTATCTTTTGCCTATTGCCTAGGGATAAATAAATATTGTTGAGTTTAATTAGATAAAAGCTTTTTAAGAGGTCAAGGTCTCAAAGGGCTTTTTATGTTTGAAATCCCATGTGAGTGTATTTATATCATCAAAATAGCACTTTTAGTTCTAAGGATGTATTAAGTCCTACTCCTTGTTCACCTCAGGTTCCATTCAAAGTGAAGACAAACATTATGGACTATTGCTATAGAATTTTACATGAATTTTGTATGTAATGCAATTGGTAATCTTCATCCTCACAATAATCTAGGAAAGGAGAATATGTCTCCTATTTCATATAGACAGAACTGGGCCTGTTTCTCATTGCTTTGTTGAAAAAATGAATTTATTTCCAGGTCTGTTACATGACAGATATTACTTTTTAGTATAACTGTATCCTCTTGTTATTAACTGTTCTATTCCAATACATCCATGTGCATTTAGAATTCTCACTGATTTTCAAAACTTAACCCCAACCCAATAAAGTCTATACCAAATTGTAATTTTAAAAAATCACTTGATCTTAGCAAAATGATAAATCTACTACCATCCCAATATATTACAGACATGGACCAATATCAATAGCTGCCTGCCATTAATTTTATATTCACTACTCAAAATATTGATAGTTAAATTGTGGCCAGCCACCCCAGCACCCTAGCACAAAGCTTGAGCTGTTGTCATCTTCTTGCCCTCTACTTATCTGCCAACCTGTTGGTCTGTGCTCCACTCACCCTGCTGGCCCTGCTACCCTGAATTCACTGATACCTTGAATTCACTGGTCCTGCCACTCACAATAAAGATTCTGAGGTCTTTCAGAGCAATGGTTGCCAACCGGTGGGCTACGGCCCACTGGTGGTCCGCGAGAAAATTTTGATGGTCTGCAGAGAAATGTCACCCCTAGAGTACCCCCAAAGAAATTAATCCAGGCTGCATGGGAACACAAGGCTGCGCCATCCACATGGCCTGCAAGAGCTGTCTCTCTCTCTCTCCCTCCCTCCCTCCCTTCCTCCTCCTCCTCCTCCTCCTCCTCCTCCTCCTTCTTCTTCTTCTTCTTCTTCTTCTCTCTCTCTCTCTCTCTCTCAAATAGAACTAATAAAAGAGGAGGTGGAGTTACGGTCTATGTGTAGAAATATAACAAAACAACAATAAAAATGTATGTATTTTAATCTGAATGTATTTGGGTTAATATAAAAGTGAATAAGAATGGCATAGCCATAGGTATATATTACAAGCTACCCAACCAAACAGACGAAATACAGTAGATGAAAGTTTTACTAATCAGCTAGCAAAGGTGTGTAGGAAGCACACCACAGTAGTAATGGGCCACTTTAATTACCCTGAGACAAATTCTGTACCTAGTGAAAGACCAAGTTCCTGACAACCTAACAGACAAATTTGTCATCCAAAAGATAGAGAAGGAAACTAGATGGTCAGCCCTACTGAATTTAATTGTCACTAACAGAGATGGAAGAATATAAGGGGTTGAAGTTACAGGGACTCTGGAGGAGACTGACCTTGCAATATTGGGATTCAACATAATGCAAGCATAAGCAATAGAACAAAATCAAACTAGAGTCTTGGACTTTAAACAGCTGATTTCAACAAACTTAGAGAGTTTCATGGATGGAAATGTTAAAGAGAAGGACAATTCAAGAATCTTGGGGAACCCTGAAAATGATATTATAGCACAATGATATTTCTTCTTGTAAAAGAAAAATAAGAACTCCCAGAAGAGATTAGCATGGCTCTATAAAGAACTCTCTAATAAGCTGAAAGACAAAAAGGAAAAGTATAAAAACTGGAAAGCGGGACACATAACTAAGACAAGTATTTGTCATAACCTGAACTGCAAAGATGAAAGCAGGAAGGCTAAGGCTCAGAATGAATAAAGATTGTAACAAATGTCAAAAAGGATTTTAAAAAGCTTTTTTCAACATATAAAAAACAAAACAAAAAAGACAAGGAAATGATCAGTAATCTTCTCACTAAGGGGAGAAGATGTCAAGAAGATGAAGAGTAGCAGGGAGAAAGCAGAACTGCTTATTTCATTTAATTCATCATCTGTCTTTAAACAAAAGGAAAAAATCAAATCTGTCAAAAACAGTACCATAAAAGACAGATTAGGAATACAAGTCCAAATAGGCAAGAAAATGATAATAAAACCCATTCACTCTAGACAAGTTCAAATCACCAAGACCAAATAGATTGCATCGCATAGTTCCGAAGAAGCTGGCAGATGTGATCTCGGAACCCCTGAACCATATCATTCAAAGATCCTGGAGTACCAGAGAACTGCCAGAGAACTGGAAAAGAGTTTAAAGCCCCAAATACAGTAAAGGCAATTAAAACAGAAAAATCCATTTTAATATTTGTCATGTTCATAACACATGAAATATTTGACAATTGGCCTCAAGATAAATTATGGTTGCAATTATCTAATAATTGAATTCCAATTTCTATAGAATCATATTCTGTTAAAACTACATTTCTTCTGATACAGTGTATTCACCATCAAAACTACTGTATGTTACTGCAGTATTTGTGGATTCACTTAATTCTGCCTAATCAAAAGAATAGGAGAAATTTATGAAAAATAGAATGCCTTGTGCAAATGCATTGGGCATACTTTTGTCTATCAAATGATTTGAAAAGTTGTACCTGCTGAGTGTTTATCTGGAAATATTCCCTCCTTACTCAGAACTACTCAAAAGATTAAAGGAAATTGCGGTTATTTGGATCCAAACCTGGGAAACCATTATGGCATATGAAATATAACAATATATTTACATTTTACTTAGCACATCATACTAAGATGCATAAATGAAATTTCAGAAGCATAAATGAAATTAGAGATATAATGTCATCTTAAATTAAAGAGCTTTTCCAAATTATTTGATTAGATTTTTTAAAGAACAGGTTCTCATCCATCTGAATTGGACAATAGAGCTGTTTGAAGAAACATTAGAAATACATGAAAAACATTAGAACCAGGCTGGGTCACAGCAAAGCCTAATTGTTCTGAGAAATAAATGTTCATGAAAAGGATAAATGCAATAGCAGCATTCCACTAATGTTTCCCAATAACAATTACTAAGAGCTATCAGTAGAATAATTGCAATAGGAAAGACACATATTTTTATTTGCAATAGAAATATCTAAAGATTTGAGGGGCTTGGTGCTGCAGAAACAGACAAAATTATCAATTAGGATATACGGTAGATCTACAATGAACATTACTAAGTATTTACTAAAGGCAACAAAAAGATAAAATCTGAAGGATTGGTGATTTATATGCTGATAATAGCAAGAATGGTGTTAATAAAAAAAATAATCATTAATTTGTCTTCTTAGATGGGAGACAACTTATCTAGAAAGATGACACAGACTAAGAAAATTCTCCAATAGACTGGCTCCAGCCAGAATCTAAGATGACAGTCTTAATTGGTCCCCAAGGGAAATGCAACCTAATTCCAGTTGTGTTAGAACATTAGAATTTGAATAAGGAATTTGTAGAAAGATTTTCAATAATTTTGATTGTATTGCTTCTAAACTAGTAGATTCCTGGTAAATACTGAACCAAGCAGGATCAAACCCAAAACTTTAGCTATAAATAGTTAATAGTTGCTGCGACATATTTATTTATTTATTTGTCAATCGCTTACAAGATAATAGGTATAAGTATAAACATAATTATGAATACTTGGAATGGATATATATTTAAGAAAAATAAAAGAAACAATAGGACAGGGACAGTAGGCACATTGATGCACTTATGCACGCCCCCTACAGACCTCTTAGGAAAGGGGTGAGATCAGTAATAGACAATCTAAGGTTAAAGTTTTTGGGGTTTGGGGTTTGAGTCAGGTAGAGTATTCCAGACATTGACCACTCTGTTTCTGAAGTCGTATTTCCTGCAATCAAGTTTGGTGCGGTTTACTTTGAGTTTATATCTATTGTGTGTTCTTGTATTGTTATCGTAGAAGCTGAAGTATTCATTGACAGGTAGGACACTGCAATTTATGATTTTATTTACTATGCTTAGATCAGACCAAAGGTGTCGTAGTTCTAGATTTTCTAGGTCTAGAATTTCAAGTCTGGTGGCATAAGGTATTCTGCAACAATTAGAGGAGCGAAGAACTATTGTTGTGAAATATTTCTGGACTTTCTCAACTGTGTTAATATCAGATACGTAATGCAGGTTCCAGACTGATGAGCTGTATTCGAGTATTGGTCTAGCAAATGTTTTGTATGCTCTAGTTCAGTGCTCGCCAACCAGTGAGCCAGGCACCACCAGTGGTCCATGAGAAAATTTTGGTGGTCCGCAGAGAAATGTCACCCCCAAAGTAGGCTAACCCCCAATCCAGGCTAAAGGGAACACAAGGCTTTGCTGCCCACAAGTCCTGCGAGAACACAAGGCTTGCGTCCCCTGTATTGTGAACAACATGAGGTAGTGAGGGAAGGGGGGAAAGGGCAGAGGCGGGGAACTTGCCCCACTCACCTGGCCTGGCCACTGGGCTGCTTCTTTCCGCATCTTTCTTCTTTTGCTTTTGGTTACACGCAAGGAAAGCAGCAAAAATCTTTCTCTCCCCCAAACTCCACCAGAAATGAGTGTTTGGGACCCTGCAAGGCATCCTGCTCCAAGAGGCTGCTCCAGCAAAGACTCATTTCTGGTAGAGTTTGGGGGAGAGAAAGAAAGACTTCTGCTGTTTTCTTTGCATGAAGCCAAAAGTCTCTTTCTCTCTCTCTCTCTTTCTCTCCCTCTCTCCTCCTCCTCCCCGAGAACAGAACTAGAGACGGTATCCTGCAATCCCAAATAAAGAATGATCGGTAGGAAAACAGGGTGGAGAATTTTCCTGCAGACTTTTTGGGGGATTTTCCCAGGGTCCCTCATCCACGGGATTTAAAATTATGAGTTTGGTGGTCCCTGAGGTTCAAAAGGTTGGCGACCCCTGCTCTAGTTAGCAGTGTCTGATATTACCAGAGAAAAAGCTATGAACGATTAGGTTAACAACTCTAAATGCCTTTTTGGCTATGTAGATTACAGTGGGCTCTAGCACTTAGGTCATTAGAGATGAGTACTCCAAGGTCCTTAACAGAGTTTGGATCCTCAACAAGGTCTTGACTATTCAGCTTGTATTTCATTTTCTGTTGTTGTTGTTGTCTTGCCAATATGCAAGACGGAGCATTTATTTGTTCAGATTTGAAGTTGTCATTTGTTTGATCATTCTGATACATAGTTGAGGTCTTTTTGAAGGGTAGCAGGATTGTCTGTGGTGTTGAATAGCTTTACATCATCAGTGAAGAGAACACAGTTGCTTTTAAAATGATCACAGAGGTCATTTATGTAGAGTTGACAGGTACAGAATTTGATAGGACTCTCCCAATTTTGACCATATGTTGCCTGTTTGACAGGAATGCTTCTATCCAGTTATGCAGGTGTCCAGAGATACCATTAGATTTTAATTTTAGTAGTTTGTCGTGTACCATTGAATCAAAGGCTTTACAGAAGTCTATGTAGATTGCGTCTATTGCTTTNTTTACAGAAGTCTATGTAGATTGCGTCTATTGCTTTGCCCTGATCGAGTTGTGTAGTCCATATGTTTTTGCAATGTACGAGTTGCAGATTACAGGATAGTTTTTTTTCTGAAACCAAATTGTTTATTGGAGAGTAGGTTGTTTGTCTCTACGTGGAGGATGATGGATTGGTTAATAATTGATTCCATGACTTTACAGGTGACGTAGCATAAAGAGATTGGTCTGTAATTTTCAACTGGGCCAGGATCTTATTATTAACAAATTGGTCTGCAAATTTAGCAATAGCAAGAGATGTTTTGGTTTACACTAGAAGTTCTTTTATTTGGGTAGACCAGCAGGCAAAAGACTGAAAATAGGTACCTAGGCATTTAAAGGATTTTAACTGGTCAATGAATTTGTCCATCTAATTGTGGCCTGAAAGCATTTCCTCAAGAATAGCAATACTTTTGTTTTAGAGTGATTTTTTTAGAGCTTTAAGGCATCCTCAGAGGCCTACTTGGATTACAGACAGTATGGCTGCATTGTCAGCAAAAAGGAGAAAAGAGATGGGGCAGTGGGCAAGGGAGGGAGAATGGAATTCTGGCTTCGCAAACATCTCAATATTGTTTATGTAAAAGTGATGAAACTTATAGCTATTACTGTGGAGAGATAATAACATCAAACTCTTAGCAAAACTAATACAACTTTAATTGGGTCATTTAAAATGCCATAATTAATAAAAACTTGTGAAAATGAACAAGTTACCCATAAATACATTACTGCATTTTGAAGCCGATGTAGTAAATGTCAGTATGTTTCCCAAGGCCAGCTTCCAATAAATTGCATTAGGTTGCAGCAAGATTAATTTATTTTAACCTTCAAATCAATTGCGTTCACCCCAAAGGGATTCATGTTGTGACAAGATTCCCAATAAATGATGCATAGTTCAAAGAGAAATTCCAAAGCTTTCTCTTTTTATAAAAAAAACATTGCCTTTAATTGTTGTCTGCTTTGCATTTTGGTAACATATGTAAGAAAAGTTTTCTATTGTAACTGGTATAACTTCATTATTATTAAAGTTCTTCCAGAATTTATTTAGTGGCACAATACCTAACATGAACTTTTGATATATTTTTTAAGAAAATGATGACACTTGAAAAAAAATTTCAAGTGAAAGTTTAATTTATGGTAATATGTATGGAATAAAGTGTCCTATATAAAGTAAAAATGTATAATATGTCATGTTACATTTGTGAAATTTTTAATCACATTTTAATATGATAAAATGTATTTGCAATCAAATTAAATGATTATGAGCAAAACAACTGTTCTTTAGTATGATATAGAATTACAATAGACTAACATGTAAACAATTGTAGTATTACCATCTTATGTTTTGAATACCATTACGTTAATCTCAAATAATTATATTGATAATTGTGCCATACTGTTTTCCATGACTTTATGACTCGATACAACTGCACCAATTATCTTCTTATGACATACAAATTTTGTGAGTATAGAGAAAGAGAGCAATCTATACCACTATATTAAAATTATGGACATAAGAAATTGAAAACAGATGCTGGACTGGAATCCAGCCATAGGTTAATCTGAAATAAATAAAATGTTATTATTGTTATCTTAATTTATATTTGCTGCTTGCTACATAAAATGGTGATTTAGAGCAATTCTGTATAAATATGAGGCAATTGTGTTCATATCATTGTACAGAAATACCTAACATTATTTCCATGCTTACTCAATGCAAATACATTGAACTGTTTCAGAAATCAGAGCATAATAATGTAGCAACAACTGACGATGTGTTATTTAATACAGCAGTGTTGAAATATTCATAAAAATGTAACCATGTTACTTAGAATAACCACATCATAATAGGTATATCATAGAACTATTATAAAATATATTTTATAAAGCCACTCCAAGATTTACTTCTTTAATCAGTTTTTTTCCTTAAACTTGTATAAAAATATTATCTTCGGTATTTTGTAGTTTTTAAACAGTAAATTGCAGTCACTGCTTTATGTGGAAGCCAAGCAATAGCTCATGTTTTTTTCTTGGCTTGATTAAAGGACATGATACAATAACTGAGACTACTTCTGTTTGCTTTTCCAATGTCATGCTATCTATTTTTATCTATATATTCCACTGCAAATGATTGACACTTCTAATAAATATATGTATATCAAAGGCAACTGGTTTTCTTAACCTGTTCTTACTGAAATTTAAATGATAAACATTGTTTTCCCCTTCTGTAACATAACCTTTCCAATCAGTGTTAAATATATGATGATCTTTTCAGCTTTATGTCTTTGTATTGGTTGAAATGATTCATTATCTATTATTATCAATCTGTATAATTTGTTCTCTCCATACTGGAATAAACCCCTGAAACAAACATCATCAAGTTATACTGAATTGGCTTGCAATATTCAGTAAAAAAGAGAAACAGGAAAAGAGATGAATTGTATTTTAAGGAAAAAGTATTCATCCAGTATTTCAGTATTGGGTCTTCAATAATCCATATAGTTTACTTATTTAATACAAACAATGAACCATGAAGATACAAGTTCTTTTAGGGCACCAAAAAAAGTATAAAACAATATTATGATCAGCCACATGTATCAGCTACAACCGTGATGGTGAACATATGGCACATGTGCCAGAACTGGCACGCAGACATCTCTCCAGGCACACCAGCTGTCGTTTGTTGTTCTTCCAGATACATATGCGCTGGCTAGCTAGTCTTTGCACATGCATGTGCGCCAGAAACCAGAAGACCATGTGGCTGGCACACATGTACGTGCCGGAAACCGGAATATCAGCTTCCTGAAATGTGCATGTGTGCTGGCCACATGGTCTTCCAGCTTCTGATGCTACTCCACACGCGTGTGCACTCCCGTTTTGGCACTCAGCGTCAAAAAGGTTTGCCAACACTGAGCTACAATGTGATGTTACCAGGAATCATCTTCATGATAGTATGTCATGGCCACTTTGGTAACAATGAATAAGTGCCTTTCCTGAAGAACAAATCAACTCATTATAACAAAAAAAAGCTTTATTTTCTTGATGATCCTAACCTTTGTAGTAATTTTAAATATAAGTATTTAATATAAATAGGCATAGATATAAAGATGTACAGTACATTTGTTTCTCTGTATATTCCTGGTAATTAAACATGTGCATAAATATTGTTTACTATTATATTAGATATGGGACTTTTCTACAAGCAGATAGGTAAGGAATTTGAACCACAAATTATCTGATCCTAGGATTGTCACTCCTGAGTGCATTCATTTAGATAGAAGTTGGCAAAAACACATTTTTGTTAGCAGTTGGTATGCACACACTGAGTTTATAACCTTTCTTCTGTTTACTCTGCAAGATGTAATATGGTGTGACAGGGTGTAACACATCACAGATGTGATGTGTCATCTTAAGGAATTTCAAGAGGAATAGTTTTACTAAGCTTGAAAATAAATATTTTAACCAAATAATGTTTCCAGAAAATTCATAGATATGGGGAAGATAAAATCTACAGCAAAATTTTCAAACACAATAATAATCCAATGTTAATATGTATAATCTACCAACTAAAATTCTCTTGTATCCAGACTTTATGAAAATAGTGAATTAGTTTTGCAAAAAAGTAACTAAAACTATTCTAAAGTGTGATACAAAGTGAAAAAGCTGGACTATCAACACAGTATCAACTATCAACACAACACAGGAATTCCTGAATACAAATTATTCTGTTTAAATCCAGCATATATTATTTAATTAGATTAATTTGGAGGAGAGTCTTTGCTAAAGAAGATTGGTGGACTTGAACAGGAAAACGTGCCCTTTGAGCAATTTCAATAGTTGACAGTAGTTTTACGTTTCTACCAAATTTACAAGGAAAAAGGTTAGCCTTACAAATTCTAGAGACCAATCAAGCTAATCCCATGAGAAGAGATGAATTTGAAGAATGCTAAACTTGTAAAGATAGAAGCAACAAGTGCTTACAAAAATAGAAGAAGCAAACTCCAACTCTATTCATTTAGGTAAGAAACATAGTTCAGTGTCTTTTAGGAAGTAACCTTGGAGCAGAAAGAAATCAAGTTGGATTTTCATCCTGGAGAATGATTGGCCAATTCTGTTCAATATCCTTTCTCAGAGAAATCCTAGCACCTTAAAGTCCCAGAGCTAGTTTATTTACAAGGATAGAATCCTGGGAAAAGCAAGGTTTTTTTCCTCATCCTATCCATGAACATTTTATGACCTGTTTCTTCAGTTACCTAATTTAAAACAATGTGCATTTTATCAAGGACTGAATACTGATTACAGTATATAATGTTTTAATTAGGTTACCAGATACTAAAGGATAGTATGTACTTGCTAGATAATTCCATTAACAGATAACTTAACTGGAATGAGTTGTTAGATTATTGCATTAGGTAGAATTTGAGCATTTTGGGGAAACCTTGGCAGTCCCATTGCAATCCCATGCTCTTAGAACTGTATTTTTATTATGACTGACCGAATCAGACTCTTGCATAGTTCATTCAGTTCAGAAGAAGAAATTATAATATATGCATTCAACTCTCATTTATATTAAAATGATTGTCCCTGATCATTTTAATTATATAGTGGTTACTAATTTACATCCATTAGAACATTCTTAGAATTGCAGTGATTCTATTTTGAGAATGAGAAAAGATAATTGTGTGAAAAAATATACAAAATGTTTGCACTTTTAAAAAATTATGTCTTTACTTGGCTAAAAGAAAATACGTCTGATTAAAATGTATTTAACTGAAGCTTTTGAGTATTTTAATGTGAAGAAGTTACAGAATTGTTCCAAGAAGCCAACTTTAAATATTTAGTCAGAATAAAGGATAAATGTCCTATAGATAATTCGGCAAATAGTATTCTACATGATACAAAATCATTCAGCATATTTATAGCAATTTTTATCAATTATTTAAAACAGATGATCAGCAAGGAGGATACATTATTTAAAAATATAAACACAGTTGTTACATTTGTTTTTGTTAGCTGTTTTATTTTAACCACATTTCAGATTGGTTAATCTTCAGAATATCATTACTAAATTGAATTTATTTTTAAATTTCCTTATTATATTAGAAATTAAGATTGATAATATCTATACTGCAACTAAAAACAAGACAGTGGGGTTAAATTATTATCTAATATTAGAAGTCAGTCAAACAGAGGGCTCAGTTCTTGAATGTCAATATAAAAGACGTGGAAATGTATTAATGATAACACAACTAATAGAGCTGTTATCTATCCCAGCTATGCATATATATCAGAGCCATCGAGTAGCAGCATGCCCAGAATAGCAGCAAATGCAACAGTTGGCTTGGAATAAGCGAATAAATGTCATCAAAAAAAGAAGGCTCCCATAAAATTGCTAAATCTACCATATAAAATCGAATGGCTTTGCTATCTACAAACAAATACCGAATTCATACCATTAGAAGAAAAACATTCTTAACTAATGAAAACAGTTTTATACTTACTATAGGATGGCCTGAATCTAGCACAGTCTGCTACTTTTTATGCCACTATATTTTCAACTATTATTTTAAGGATTAGGAAGGGGCTGTGTCTTGGCTGAAGTAGGGAGGGAAGATAATTCAAATAATGCTACAAAACATAGCAAACCTAATAGATTACTTAATTTGGAGGAGTTCAAATAATTGTGCTCAAATGATTGTGCTTTTTCAAATATTTTAGCATATTTCCAGAGCCACTTTGGTCTAGTAATTAAGGCACCAGGCTAGAATCCAGGAGAAGGTGATTCTCGTCCCGCCTTACCCATGAAAGCCAGCTGGTAGACAAGAAATAGACATATGTGCTGAAAAACCAGTACTTGTATCTGCTTTAGTAAATTTAGTAGCCACACCCTTCTTGTAAATTAGAAACTGTCAATCATGGTTATAAAGAGATGTTTAAAGCAAGTTGGGTTCTGATATCTAAACCACTTTCATGTCTAAGGCCTTAAAAGAGCATTTAATAAATTTGTATTGTCTTCTCTTACGAAGTCTATTTCAGCTAGTACTAAAAGGCAAGTCTAGGCTTTTTAAATGTACAATTATCCAGTAATGGTTAGAAGATACTATCTGAGCAATACGAAATATGTAAACTCTGTGTGCAAGATCACATTTTCCACTGTCAAAAATTATCCATTTATTCTTCTGTAATAAATATAATGCTGTGTTTTATAAATCCACCAAATTGCAAATCAAAAAAAAAGCATTCAAGAATTTTCTC
Organism: Laticauda laticaudata; assembly: GCA_004320025.1. Lineage (NCBI taxonomy): Eukaryota > Metazoa > Chordata > Lepidosauria > Squamata > Elapidae > Laticauda > Laticauda laticaudata. The sequence continues at coordinate 26,497 of BHFT01022068.1, forward strand.
TAATGAGCAAATAACGACATAGGGCTTATGTGCACTACCGCTTTGTTTCCTTACAAGTGGGGACTATCAACTGTTTATGGAGGGCATAAGCACATGGTGTTATCTCCTACTTACTTTTATTGCAACCTGTTTTCTGTTATGGGATGAAAGTAGTGTTTTCTGGCTTGTGCGGGATCAAGCCTTGAAGTCTAATTTGCCAGTGCTTTACTTTTTTTCAAGGCAAACATCTGCAGGTTAACTAGTTACTATGTGGAGTAGAAAGGACACCTCCACACTTAGTTCATTAGCCATGTCTTCATAGCTAATACTTCTGCTGCATCCACATTTACTAATGGTGTACAAGTGGTTAAGTGGTTATTGTGTGACTTTCATTAAAAAATGGCTAATTTGAAATCCAGCAGATATTGTTGCTAATTATTATTTTTATATATGTCTACTAGTGCATGACTGAACTTAATAACTGTCTATTTTTGTTTGTGTAGAACACAAGTGCTGAACTCACTGCGTCATGTTGCCGCCATGTGACATATCACAATGTTTTTTCCCTTCGCAGAGCTGAGGTGGGCATGGCCTGCGTGTGATGCATCCGGCCCGTAGGCCACTAGTTTGACACCCTTGGTGCAGAATGACAATATTAGCACAAAGGCCCTAGTTTTAGTAAGGACACTCTACTAGCTTCTTGCTCTGACACATCCCAGCAGTGAAGTGTTTTTTACTTGAGAATATTGGCATTACACTTAAAATCAGATGGTGGTGAATTCTTTTCCAATGAATTAAATATTTCAAGTCAAGATTCTTAAAATGCAATTTTCAGTAAAATGTATCATTTTTTTCTCATTTGTGCTATATTGATGGATTGCACAGTTCTTTTGGTGACAACTACGGATGTTATATAGTCATTTTAACTTTATAAATTAGGATATTTAAATTGATCTTTAAAACTACTTCCTTAAATGTTGGGGGAAAAATAAGAATGAACAGGTACAATCTGCTGACTATTGAATTTTTAATCATAATTTTTTGTTGTTTTTTTTTAAAAAAACTACTATGCTAAGCAACCAGTTCAGGGCATCAACTTACATGGCCTAATTAAAAAGAGGGTGCCACTACTGAAAACATCCCTGATTACATTGACCAAGGACACCCTGAACTAAGGATGACCTGAATCTCAAGACAAGCACCTATCAGAAGCACTGATATATGTGCTGAATACTGTTTTGACATACCTGGAACTGCACTTTGGAGTTGGACCCAAATATGGAGTGCCAACCAGTCCTCTTGAAGGAGCACTGAGGTCACATCATCAACTGAAGTACCAGAACCATCTTCAAAGATAGGACTATTGCAGTAATCTAATCATATCATTACCAGAGCATATATAATAAATACTATTCAAATGAAACTATATTTAGGCAATGATTTAAGAAATTCACTATCTCAGCTGAGTTAGATGAAAAGAAATTAAAGCTAGCATTATTTAATACCATTAAATATTTTAATAGTGTTCATTGATTTTAATGTTTAATTTTGATTGGTTTTACTGTATGTCTGGAGGATTTATATAAAAAGAAAAGTGGCATACAGTTAAAAAATAAGAGTTTATTATAACTGTCCAGTTATTTATTAAAACTGTTCCTCAAATAATACTTACAACAACTTCCTGCAGTTATTAGATAGCTTGATTAAGACTGTACTCAGTGAAATTAAACTCCAAAACAATCTGAGAGCCATCAAATTATCTATCTATCTAATGATCCATCAGGCTCAAAAAGAGTGAAATGTATCATATTTAGCAATATTGGATCAATTGGCTTCTACTCTACTTGGCTTGCCTCATGACAGCAGGTTTTTAAAAACATGGAATCTGTCATGATCTCTTTGGATGCCTCTTCAAATAAAATAATTTGTAGAAGAAACATTTAGATATGAATAAAACTGAAAAATTATTTAATTAACAAAAAATATAGTCCATAATCCATAGTCAATGTAGTATATAAATAATGTTTATATCTTGGAATTCACTATGTACTCAAATTATGCTTCAAACTATAGTTCAAATAAGTATTTCCCTTAAATATTCTGTAAGATTTGTTGTGGTTAAAAGTAAAAAAATCCAAACAGATATTTTAAGAAATCTGCTATTTATATGTCTTTTACCACTAACTTTCCCTTGCTTTCATTTTTGTTGTTTCTATCTCACTAAATTGGATTTACTGCATTCTAGTATACCATATTTTAATTGACAAATATACTATATAATAGGAAGCAAAAAAAGTATTTAAATTTCAGTTTTAGTTGCTTTATTTTAGATCTAAATTTAACTTATACAATGTATGGTACATATTCAAATACACTCCTGTCCTTTTTGCTAAAGAATTATTGGCAGAGGAAAATATTTCTAATGAGATAACATATTTTCATAAGAATATGCTTTATATTCTCATGTTTCAGTGGTCACATAATTTTTACTGGATCAAAAAGGCACTGTAATTTGCTGCAAGGTTAAATGTTAAGTTTCAGTCTTATGACTATGAATTATCAAATTAAATTCCTTTGCCCTGCTTAACTCCCTCTCTGCATGGCTTCACTATAATTGCTTTAGCCATTTGGTAATTTACTAACTACTCTTCCAAAGTGACTTTGTGAAGGACAAATCAAGAAAAAGCCTTGAGGGGCACAGGTGGTCAAATGGTTTAACTGGAATCATCTGTGAGGTCTTTATGTCTGCCCACATCCTGATAGTATATCTGGCAAGGCCTGCATTACTGACAAGCTGGAGGTTGTGAATACCTGTAGGTATTGGGTATTTAAGTCTAAAATAGTTTGGAAGTAACAGGAAAGGTTGAGCATCTGGGTCAGATTTCAGTTACTTGTCAGTTAAATGTGTGCATTGGGCCATTAAAAATTTGGCCAGGAATATCTTGACAGTGAGGTCTTTCATGTTCCTTTCAGAAAATAGCTGTAACATGAAAAAAAAAAAGAACTATGAAGCTTATATATATTTAGAGGTCAACACAAATAGGGAAAACCTTTCAAGTATCAGTTATGTTTATTGCCTATTAAGACTTTCATTTTAGAAACTCAAATTTACAACTTCTTTCTGTGGCTGTAAAAACTGCCTATGGCTAAATGTCTTTGTTTCATCTACCTTCATGCCGCATATATAATTATGATTTTTTTTCATGATGTTCATATAGAGGCTAATAACAATATTGCCATATGCTCTTGAGTGCAATAGAGAAAAAAATCAAGTTAATCACTTCTTATAATGAAACATGTTGAGAAGTGTCTTCTTGTTCCATCATAAAGACTGATTTAAGCATAAACCTTGCTTAAATTCAAATGGAAATGTACATTTTCTAAATTCTCGGATGTCTCTTGGCCTACATCAAACAGGAATTACACAATTTCTAAGAGTTTTCTGAAGATAAGTGAAGTAAGATGGGCTTTTTGCATTAGAAAAAGGAATAACTATGGAAACTGTTGCACTTTTTTAACAGGTTATATAAGGAATCAAGCTCCCAAGGGATGAGATTCATCAACTAAGGTATTTCTTCAAAGACCATTCCCTGGGAGATTATTCATGCGTCTCTGCAGAGAAAATCTTCTAGATGAGAATGTTCAAATTATAGAATTTTTACTCTACTCATATTCTTCCACTGCTGCTATTATTGTCTTATCATAATCTACAATACAAATTTGAGGATAAACTCCACTAATTTACTTTATTCTGGATATGAAAAAAACCCTAGTTGGAGAATATATTTAATTAATTATTTATTCTGGCTACCAGTATGGTGCTAATTATATTATTTTATATTTATTTGTATATTTATGTCCTTTATATTCTGGGTGTAAAATTAACAAAAAAAAGTTAACACCTAACCACTAAATATGGCCTTGAATAAAAAAGCCATAAATTGGATAAATGCAGAAGAACATTTAAAATATCAATAAGAGAGATTAATAAGAGAGTGTTTTTATTGGTAAATAAAGGTTAGAATCAATTGTATGTTCTTGTGAGGCATACCATAGCTGAAATTCCAGCATAAATAAACCACATCACTGGTTGCTGACTACCTCAGATTAACTGAGGTGGTAATTCAGAGCAAGGCCTTGGCAAAGATTTTAAAAATCATGCAGACTCATAACATAACCCTAACATAAAAACAGTTATTTTTTCAAGTATTTTTCCCAGAAGTAAGGTTTTAAAATAAAAATCTACTGAATTTTATTGGAAGTGATTTCAAAGGAAAGGTTCTCTGGCTGCATTCAAGTCAGGACTCTAGCAGTAACATCCATAGTATTTAGAGTATCCTCATCAATAACATATTTTCAAAGAGTAGCTAATTGCTGGGAAACATAAACAACAGTTGTTATATCCAGCGACAGTCTTCACTCTGGTCTGCTGCTTAAGCGGGAACCAGAGCCATCGCTGATTGGCTGAGGCCCTCTGACGGCTCACTCTAAAAGGGAGCTATCAAACAAGCTAGCTTCGGCCTGTCAGCGTGGCTGCCGAGTTAGCGGCCGGTATGCTTGGCTGGTTACATATTGTTGCCAATAAAGCCTGTTAACCTTTTCCACACCAGCCTCTGCCGTCTCCTCCCTTGCGCGCCAAACTTAAAACTGGCAATGAGGATGGGATTGTTAGTGACAGTGAGGCAATTTTGAAGGCAAACAAGAAAGCTGAAGAGTCACAGAACTGAAGCACTAATAAGAATTAACAAGGCTGCCACTACGCTAACCTTAGATGGCGGCAGCAAACCTCCCAAACTTTCCCACCGTTTCACCCAGCTTCAGAACATGGACATCCATATAGTCAATAGTTATCGGGTGCATGATGGAGCCGCTGGCCACCTGAACAGATATCCCCGCAATAGAACAAAAACTTATTTCTCTAAGCTTTCTGCAGAGCTACGGTCCTTCGACATCAGCCACTGCACCTACTGGTCCACACAAACAGTGAAAGCCTATGTAACCTGGGAAGGTGCAGAGTCCTCAGCAATCACTACAACTTCCCAGGACCATCCCGCATTCCCCACCAGCCATGCCATTTTGGAGGAGAGCCCCAAGCGGAGGAGAATCCATCAGTGAAGTAACCCCCCCCATGGGCGGCACTCAGATCGGCTGGCCCTCACTGCGGATTCAGAGACCACTCAACGACATGGCTTACCTGGAATCAGCTGGTCTGTCGGGGTAAGAGATCTCCAACTAGAGGTGCCTCTTAGGCAAAAGCAGGACCTTAACCAGAAATAAGCGATTCTAAAGCAAAGCTCAAGTCCACGGAACTGTCAAATCTAATCCGCGGACTGAACTCCAAAATCAGGCCAGTCCTCCCAGGTGTAAAGGCCAAATGCAGAGTCCCTACGAAGACACGTTCAAAGCCAGAGTACTTCGAGGGGGAAGAGAAGTGAAACTGTCTAAGAAATGCCTCTGACCCCCAAAGGAAAGGCAACTGCAGCTGACAGAGTAGACAAGAACGCCACAAGTCATATCCTCAAGCTGAGCACCTATCAACTCAGAGAACATGGAATCTGCCTGAAGTGCCAGAGGAAGGGGCACTTGGCAACGAATTTGAATCAGCCACTCCCAACCAAACCAGACAAAAGTTTCGATCAAAGGACTGGCTTTGCAGTTACCAAAGCAGTATCCCAGCGGAGATCACTACCACAATGGCTTTAATATTAATGTTAATGTTGATTAATGTTGATCTCTTTTAAAAGGGAAGCCATGCCACATGGAGGTGGACACTGGCTCCTCCTCTCCATCCTGTCCTGGGACACTCTGAAGCAACTATGCTATTCCAGACAGTACCAAGCAACAGCTGACACCCTGCAAGTTGGCATTGGAGGGACTACCAAGGGCCAGACTATTCCAGTACGGGACTAGGGCAAGTTCCACATTCAATTTCATCATTTTAATGGACTTTTACTCTGGTAATAGTTAATGGGTGCCTGCCAAGCTTGTTAGTGCTAGATTGGTTCAATTCCCTAGGGGTTGCAAGTATGGGCATAAATTCCATCAATACTTCCAATTTAGACAACTACTTACAAACTTTTCAGAAGTTTTCACGATAAGCTTGGTGCTATAATGCACACCCATTATCCTAAATTTAGACCACAGGTGGCTCAATAAGGCCTAAGCAGCGGAGAATCCCATTAGCTCTACGTGCAAAAGTGGATGCCTAGCTGGACAAACTATTAGTCAAGGGGTTCTAGAACCCACTGATTTCTCACAAATGGGAAACAGCATAGTAATAACTCTGAAACAAGATGGTTTCAATTCGCCTTTGTTCGGACTATAATCGACATAAACAAAGGTCACTAACCAATGCATACCCAGTTGCCCATACATACACACTAGTACACACCTTTGGACAAAAGCTCATTTTTACAAAAGCTTGACATGAACAGGCTTACCAACAGTCCCGTGTAGATGACCAGATGGCAGAAGTGCAAATCATCATAAACACACAGGGAGACTTTCAATGTAAATGTCTCAATTGGAGTTAGTGAGTGTGCCCCTGGCATTTTCCAATCAATAATGGAGCACTTACTTTACAACATACCAGGGTCATCCCCTATTTTGATGACATTCCATCGCCTCAGATAGTGCACAAGACATTTACAGCGCTTACAGAGAGTTCTGCAATTTTAAAGATACTGGACTCAAACTAAACAGAAAAAATGCATTTTTGCCACTCCCAAATCGACTTTTTAGGCTATCATATGTGGGTTCTGCAGGGATTCACCCCATTGAATCCAAAGTTAAAGCATCCAGGATGCTCCAGCTCTACAATAAGACAGAGCTGCAAGCCTTTTTAGGCTTACTTAACTTTTAGCAGCTCATTCTTACCTCACAAGGCCATTATAGCTGAAACCATTACATAGGCTTTTGACTCTAACCGCTATTGGACTTGGGGACCAAATGAACAGACCTCTTTCAAGGCTGTTAAAGCCCTACTCACTTCAGATTCTGTATTAATGCAATTTACGAAAGCCCTTCTTTTAGTGCTCGTTTGTGTGCCTCTCCTTTTGGCATTGGGCAATCTTAGGCACGTCTGCATGATGGCCAGGAAGCCCTATTGCTTATATTTCCAGAACACTGTCTAAAACAGAATGAAACTATGCACAAATTGACAAGGAGGCCCTTGCTGCTGTGACTTTAGTCAAAAATTCCACGAGTTCTTATATGGCCCAATTTTGAGCTCAATTACTGCACAAGCTCTACTAGGTATATTGGCTGAGTGACAAACCCAGCCCCCAAATTATGTCACCCAAAAATGACAAGTTGGATACTTATTTTGTCTGCTTATAATTTTCAAATTGCTTTGCAGACCTGGGAAGCAAGTAGCCCACGCTGAGCTTTAAGCAGATGCCCCTTACCATTTGGTTGATGACCTGCATCTACAACGGCTACTTTCCTATTGAACGAATCTGCAATTGCCTTTGATGCAATGACATTGCCCTTTCTCCTCCAAGACCCCATGAATAAAGTTTTTGGACTGGGTCAGAAGGGGTTGGCCCAGAGGACTCTGTCCTGGTGGATCTCCACCCTTTCAAAGCACGTCACCTGGAAACTGAGTGTACTGAAAGGCTGCTTGTTGTGCTTGTTCCTCGAGGCCCTGAAATATACGCTGTATATGACATGAGGGACCCAGACATCACTAGAAGGCCCTAGCACGAAGTTATGTCTGTGACGAGGTCTTGATGAGGCAGTCACACCAGGAAGGTGCAGGGCTGCAGGCATGTCAGTTATCAAGACCTGTTCCTCCTGCTGCCACCAGTGAATGGGAAGACACAAAGTCTCCATGGACTAGAGTCCAGCATGACATAGCAGGCCCGATGCAGGGAAAAACTTTTTAGTGTAGTGACTCCCACTCAAAATGGGTTGAACTAGCCCTCTTAAGTCTACCACAACTGAGAAAGTGTCTGGCATTCTGGATGCTCTGTTTGGGTCCATAGTTTATCCTGACACCTGGATCAGACACATGCCCACCGGTTTACCTCCTCTCCTTCAAACTATCTTGCCCAAGGGAATCAGACATGCCTTAATCTTTCCTTTCAACCCTGCTGCTAATGGGAGGGCTGAGAGAGCTGTAGATCAACCATGAAAGCCTGGGGAGGATGACTGGGGGGAATTGGCTTTCTAAAATTGCCCTATACCACCTAAAAGCAGCACACCACCCAAATTACTAGACTACCTATCCCCAGCTGAACTATTCATGGACCAGGAAGTGAGAACAACCCTGGACAAACTCCACCAGCTATGCTTCTAGACACCTCTGGTCAATGCAAGACATGGGATTTAGACTAAGGGACCCGGTCTACACCGCAACTATGGGGAATCCCCTGAGGTTGTCAGGCTGGGAAGAGAAAATAACAGGCCCAAAGTCTATAGGGTGCAGGATGGCTGATGGGAAACTATGGTGCCGCATACATGGACCAGCTAAGGAGTCGTTGGAGTACTCCTGCAGTCTCCACTCCAAACAACGAAGGAGGACATGGTGATCAAAAGACCAATTGGGAGGACGACAGGCCAACACCGAACAGCAAGTCCGTGCGACGGGACTTACCAGAGCCAAGACACACCACCAGTGCTTGAAAGCTTTCCTGCCACGCAGTGGAAAACAACCAGTCCACACCATAGAGGCCACCCAGGGGAAAGAGCCGACATCGCCCGCAAGTGGCAAATGCCAGCACCACACCGATCATTCCCCCATTGGTGACTCTGGCCAAACTGAGAAGATTTGAGAGGGTGAGGCATTGCCAGATCGCTACCGGTGGAGCACTACGCATGCGCAATTATCAGGGAGGAGTGTTATATCTCCAGTGACAGTCCTCACTCTAGTCCGCTGCTGTAAGCGGGAACCAGGAGCCCATCGTTGATTGGCTGAGCCCGCTTCACAGCTCGGCTATAAAAGGGAGCTGTCAACAGGCTCAATTGTTTTGCCTGTCAGCTGGGCTTGCCGAGTTAGCGGTGGTACACCTGGGCTGGTTTACATATGTGGCCAATAAAGCCTGTTAACCTTTTCCAGCCCAGCTCGCCCTCTCCTTCCCTGTGCGCCAACCTTAAAAACTATGGTATCTATTAAATCTGTTCGCAGATTTGCACACTTTCTAACTGCTTAGAATGGGCAGCAGCTGGGGTAAGTAACAGGACTTATCCATCTGTATGGTGCATCAGGTTTCAAATCTGGGTTACCAGCTTTTCAGCTGCTAAGATCAGTGTGTTTCAACCACTGAGCCACCCCTTCCCTAATACATACATTATATATATAAAGGCATTAATAAAGGTACATAAAGGCATACATACTTATATAAAGGCGTTTGCCCGGGTGAGATGTACTAACACTGAGGGTTTCTTAGACATATGTAGTAATAACGCAGTAAGGAGTTAAACATGAGTGAATTCTGGCCCCTTCTCTTTTAATTAATATAGCAAATTCAGTTGCCAGTACCCTTATAAAGGAAATTTTTATTCTCCAATGACGATTGGGGAGACTCCACGGATAGTTGACACCATGCCTTTCTGCCCGGAGACTGAGTCATAATATTTGCATGCCCCCTTATCAACTGTCATTTTCCCTCAGTTCATGACTTCAGTCTTGTCCTAAGAAAGATTGTTTTCCTCAATCTCCGGTCAGAAGTGTGGAATTTTTTCAATCTGTATTTGGTGCTGACAGGTTAGCTCATGCAGCGCTATAAATGCTGCGAAGCGCATTTTTTCTTCCAACTTTTTTTTTTTCCTGCCTTTTCTCGACCTTCTAGCTGTTCCCTGTAGCTTTCCTCCCTGGCAAGCTTTGTCACGGAGAGTTTTCTCCTGCCGGCGGGAAGCCTGCGCTTGCCAAGAGGAGCCACTTGCCCCAGATGCATACTACTTTGAAGCGCCGCAAGCACACTCACAACTGTTTTTTGGGCTTTTCTTTATTTTTCCCAGCTTTGCGGCTTCAAGCAATTTGCTTTTACGCACTTGCGATTCCAGAGGCCAGTCTGAGAGCCCTCCTTTGCCTTGGCCATCCTCTGCTGCTCCCGCTCGCGCCTTTCACCAGGCAGCTCTTAGAAACGCAGAACTATAGGGAAGTGGTGCTGGCTACTAGTTGCTGGTGCTGCCGCCAAAAGCACCGCCCTACTTAGCCCCAATATTAAGCAGAGTGATTTAAAGGGGCTAAGAAAGCTGTCAAGATGGCTGAACAGTTTCTGTCAGCCAACAGCAGGCAAGGGCAAAGAAGCCTCTTCTCCCTCCTCCCAACAAGAGATCCAGCTCCAGAAAGAGGTAGGTCAGGCCAACCAGGAGGCAGCTGACAAGATTAGAAACCAAAGGCGATCTACTCTAGAAACCTTCTGGAGCTTGAAGAAAAGGATGCTGATAGAAAATGAAGCTTTGAGAAACACATTTCAGAATGCGGAAGGATCAGCAGGAAAGTATTACATCTCTTGCCTTTGACTGAAGCAGTACTGTATAATCTGCAGATCTCCACTCCCACATGCTTCCCGGATTAAAGAAATTTTGACAAACAGACCACAGTCTGTTTTAGAACTTGGCTCCCACCTTTCTTCCACTATTACACTCAGAACTGGTTCCCCCAGGGCTGTGTCTTGAGCCCCCTGCTATATGCCTTGTAGACCTTTGACCTGCTCACTCAAGCCACGCAACAAATACCAATCATAAAGTGGCGATGACACAACCGTGATTGTCTATCTCCGGAGAGGAATGAAGAACAGCATATAGGGCAGAAGTAGAGGAAGCGCTGTCCTACTGGTGTTCAAGAACAATCTGTCACTCGAGAATGTCATAAAACCAAAGAATGATTAGGACTTTCAGGAAACACTGACCAAGAACATGTCCCACTCATCATTCAACAGAGAAGAGTGGAAACCTGTCCTCACATTCCAGATTCCTGGCATCCATATTTAAACGATATTCCTCTGGTCCCTACACAACAGGGCCATAGTAACAGAAGGCTCAGCAGTAGCTGCAACCTTCATGGGGTTTCTCATCAGGAAGAACACTCGCACTACGAAGCTGTTTGCTCGCTTTCTAATAAAGCCTCTATGGAGAGCACTCTGACATATTGTGCTGCTTGTGTGTACTGCCAAGCTACCAGTTGAACGAGGCACAACTGTAGCCGAGGGTGATAACCAAGCTGAACATTGGGGCCTCTGCCTCTCTGGAAGACTTAGCAGGGCTGCTCACTCCAAGCAAATCGACAGACGCCCTCACACGCCTGGCATATTATTTTTTTGATCCTGATGTCTGGACAGTGTATTAGGTCATAAATCTACACCACAGACAACCAAGACTAGCTTCTTTCCTGGCATCCAAACCGCACCTAAACACACGTCACTCCTTATTAAGATGTTGAAAAAGATGTGAAATCTAATATCGATCATTCAGATGTATAACTCACACTCACTACAGCTAGCACACTCCATCTCTTGCTCGTATGGTGCTATTTGCACATCACGAACTCGTATTCTCCAAATTGCAAATGGGATTGTGGGTACTCCTATTTTTCTTCATTTTTAAGTGCTTGGTTTTATTGTATTGCGAACAGTTGCTGGGGTGCATCCACAGTTTTGTTGTACTTGTACAATGACAATAAAGTTCTTCTAATTCTAATCCTTCTAATTTCCCACCCCCCTCCCAGCCAGCTTTGCAGACTAGTGTTGCAGTTCCTATGAGCTGGTCATCAGAGGGCGATAGGGAACATTTTTCTATTTTTCCAACTGAAGGTCAGGTTTAGACAGAGCAGTTTCCCTTTGACTGTAGGGCAACTGTAGGAGCTGATCCCCAGCTTAGGGAGAGAGCTTTCATCCGAGGCAACTTTTACTCCCACTGCAGCGGCTCCATCCTATAGATATGCAGGGGACTGGTCTATCTGAGGAACTCAAATTCCTCATTTCATAAGCTATCTCCCAAGGAGTAGCCAATACTGTACACCTTGGAAGTTGTGCTGCTTCTGTTACCTCTGAGACTCCTCCTCAGCAGTCACATCACTATCTGTATACCAGGGAGGTTGGGCAGGCACATAGGACTACATTTCCCGCCCACTCATTCAGAGACAGGATATCTGTATTAGAAGAACTGGACCAGGTGGAGCAAGGTTTCTCAGATGATGACCTTGACCTTGTCCTTGACCCTCCATCTTTCACTGGACTCTTCCATCTTGCACTGTTCAAGTTCCTCCTCCATAAAGCCAAAGCCATGGCCCAGATTGGGACTACTTCAGCCACACCTGTGGAACCATCGGATTCTCAGATGTTAGACAAGGCTGAGTTCTCTGAAGCCATTATTACATAGGAAAACATTCCCTGCCCCAGGTTCTTCCTTGAGGTAGTTCAGAGCAAGTGGAACCAGCCCGGTACATTCCCCAAGCTGGGTAGCAATGACAGGAGGCATTTTAATATGGCTCCTTTGTCAGACACCTTGGAGTTGCCTTCAGTGGATGACCCTCTGGCCTTTCTTGTTTCCCCCTCAGTGGTCTCCAGGGACATTGCTAAGGCTCTGAAGGCCAAGGACAGGAAGGCGGAATTGAATTTCCGCCAGACACACTAAGTGAATACCTGGACAGTTAAGGTGGCCACTGCCACCTCCTTTTTCATAAGAACCTCCTTACCTTGGCTCAAGGAGTTGCAGGCAAGGGTTCCTCCAGAAGAGACACGCATTCACCAAGACATTAATAAACTGGCGGCAGCAGCCAAGTTTTTGGCCGACTGCTCATTGCATGCTGCCTGTTTCTTCTCTAGGGCTCTTGCCTCTAACAACACCCCCCGCAGACTTTTATGCCTTTGCCAATGGCAGGCAGATGCCAAAACCAAATGGAGGTTGGCTTCTGCTCCCTATAAAGGTTCTACTCTCTTCGGAGGCATTGAACCCATTCTTAACGGAAAACAAGGACAAGCGTAAAGTCTTGTCCTCTATCACTAGGAGGGCTGATAAGCGGGCTTTGCCTTATTGGTGTCAGTCTTCCTTTCATCAGCTGGACAATGTTACCAATCACTCCTCCTTTCAGCTCTCCCTCAATGGCAGACGTCCAACTCTATTTGCCCGCCAGTGGGAAAAGATGACTTCAGATTTGTGGGTTCTGAATACTCTAAGATTTGGCTTAACTCTGAAATTTCTCTCCATTCCTCCAAGGCATTTTATCCGCTGCCCCACCTCCAAGAACTCCATCAAGAGGGATCTCATGGACAAGGCGATTCAACATCTCCTGGACATACAGGCCATCAAGCCAATCCCAGAAGATCAATGGGGGCACGAATTTTACTCAATTGTTTTCCTCATTCCAAAGTCCTCAGGAGGGTGGAGACCAATTCTGGACCTCAAAAGGTTAAACATTTGACGTACAAGAGGTTCAAAATGCACTCTCTGAAGTCAATCTTGGATAGCATCAGGGAGGGCAACCTCCTGTCATCCATCAATTTGATGGCGGCACACCTCCACATCTCCATCCATCCCTAGCACCGACAGTATCTCAGGTTCTGTAACTCAGATCACCATTTCCAGTACCGAGCTCTATCATTCGGTCTAGCCTCAGCCCCCAGGTCCTTCACAAAGATCCTGGCAGCACTGGCTGCACACCTCAGAACCATCCCAGTGAGACTCCAGTGCTACCTGGACTATATCCTCATCCAATCGTCCTCGCTCCAGCTTGCTGAGGAGGATCTGGAGGCGACATTCTGTGTTCTCCAGGTACATGGATTTTCCATAAACTTTCAGAAAAGTCATCTGATACCACTCAACTATTCCATTTAGGAGCAGTGATAGACCCCAGGCTGTGCAAAGTCTAGTCTTTCCCAGGAGCAACAGGACAGTATCAATTCCTTAGTCACTCAAATCAAGATGGAACATCTTGTTCCATTGGCAGTTATCTCTCAGCTTGTGGGAGATGGTCTTGTGTATAGCCATCATTCCATGGGCCCGATAGCACCTAAAAATTGCAATGGTTCCTCCTACCAATCCAGGGAACAGGGAGCAGCAATTCCAGTGCCAAGGTCAGAGTTCAATTGGAAACACTCAGGTCCCTCAGATGGTGGGTGTCCCCAGCAATAGCCAAGGGGAGACTGTTCAAGGAGCCCAGCCGCCTTACCTTGATCTCTGATGCCAGCCTGTTCGGATGGGGAGCCCAACTCCAGCAGCAACTGGCTCAAGGACAATGGTCTCAGGCAGACCTGAAGAACAACATCAACTGGCTGGAGCTCTGAGCGTCACTCACCCTTCGTCACTTTGAAGCCACAGTAGTGGGACAACACCTATTAATCTTGACAGACAATGTGGCCACAAAAGTGCATATCAACCACCAGGGGACACTCATTCCAGGTCTCTCATGCACGAGGCGGACCAGTTATTGCTCTGGGCTCAGCTCTCACCTGAGTTCCATCAAGGCGGAACACATTTTGGGACTGGAAAACGTGCAAGCAGACTTTCTCAGCTGGAGGATGATGGACCATTCTGAGTGGCAGCTGTACCCAGACATCTTCCAGGAACTGTGCCAGAGGTTCAGCCATCCAGTCCTGGACTTATTTGCCACCCCGACAAACTCACAACTGCCCAGATACTTCATGAGGTTTCCAACTCTGGGAGCAGAGGGAGTCAACGCCCTCTGCTGTCCATGGCCCAAGGGCCTGTTGTATACATTTCCTCCTCTCCCAATCATACTGGGAGTGATCAGGAAACTTCTCATGGAGCAGGCAGAGATCTTGCTCATCGCACCCCATTGGCCCAGACAGCCATGGTATGCAGACCTCATCAGTTTCTCTGTGTCCCAGGCTTGGAGAATCCCCCAAAACAGGGTCTCTCTCAGCCAAGGGGTCTTGGTCCACCTGGAGCCTCAGTGGTTCCAACTGACTGTCTGGCACTTGAGAGGTGGATCCTGATGAGGAACAACTTTTCAAGGAGGGTGATACAGACAATACAGGCTTCCAGGAGGCCTTCCACCAACAGAATTTACAATTCTACTTGGAAGACATTCTGAAGTTGGCGCGCAAAGTGAGGTCTGGACCCCATGACAGTTTCCATTCCTCAAATCCTGGACTTATTGCAAGAGGTCTAGATAAGCCCCTAATATACCCGAAGACAAGTAGTGGCCTTGTCTTCAGTACTGACTTACAGGGACTTAGACTCCATAGCACACCATCCGGTGGTGCGCTCCTTTTTAAGGGGGGCAGTTAATTTAAAGCCACCTGTTGTTCACAGATGTTGTCTAACCTGGGACTTAGCTAAGGTTTTACATGTCCTTACCTTACCACCCTTCGAGCCTCTCAGGTCTATGAATCTGCGATTTTTGTCTTTCAATGTCACTTTTTTAGTCACCATCACATTGGCCAGGAAAATCTCGGAATTGGCTGCTCTCTCCGTAAGAGAGAAACTCTGTACCTTCCACACAGACAGGGTAGTTTTGTCTGAATCTCTCCTTTGTCCCCAAGAACAATTCCTGGTTCTACTGGGCCCAGGAGATAGTGTTGCCAAACTTCTGTCCAGGTCCTTCCCATCCGCTGGAACAGAGGTGGCACTCTGGACATAAGGAGGGCCTTATGCAGGTACATAAAGCAGACTTTGCTTCACCAAAAATCTGAATCACTGTTTGTCTTGTTTCAACTTTCCTCTCTGGGTTCAAAGGTCACTTCATCGACCATCGGCTGTTGGATAAGGATGTGTATTGCAAAGGCCTACAAAACACAGTCGATTCTGGTTCCCAGACATTTAACCTCCCACTCTACTTGAAGCACTGCAACCATAGCCGCATGGGCGACACAGGCTTCGATCGAAGAGATCTGCAAGGCAGAGACATGGTTCTCACCATTTCCCTTTGTGCGCCACTACAAGCTGGATACTTTTGCCACAGCTGAGGCTGCCTTTGGGAGGCGGGTGCTTCAGCAAGTGCATGTAGTTAGGGGGACTCAGGACCACAACAATCCCCACCCATAGGGACACCAGGCTTTGGTATGTCCCATCTGTGGATTCTCCAATTGTCATGCTGGAGAAAGCGTTATCTTACCTGAATGCTTCTTCTCAGCAGGGCGATGGAGAATCCACTCCCTCCATAGGAGGCAGTTAGGTCCCTCATCCAGTACAGTAACAATGGAACAGCCAACGCCACCAATGAGTCCTTCAGATTGCCGCACCTTCATCGTGAACTGGGGAAAGTGACAGTTGACAAGGGTGTGGCAAAGGCAGAAAGGCATGTGTCAACCCATCCATGGATTCTATATCACCGTGCTGAGAAGTGTTCAGTTAAGACAACACTCTTTTTCCTAAACTGGACAGCAGACCTGTATCCATACTTCTTTGTGCAGATGATAGAGTTTTATTACAACTAGTTCTTGAAAGGACTGTGACAACTTTGGCCCGTTTCTATAAACATTCATTACAGATCAATTATAAAAAAATAAAAGTTGTGTGTTCTGCAAAGGGTTTTTAAAAATTGTATTGCATCCTTGAATGTCCTAAAATAAAGTAGATTCCCCTATTCAAATACTTCAGGTTATGTTACACTACTCTGAGAAGCATCATATGCAGACTGAACAGTTGCTTCAAATGTGTGGAAGAGTTCAGCAGCAATTCTTTCTTTCTTCTCCAGAAGTGCCCAGTCAGACCAGTTCCCCTGAAGCTTTTTGAAGCCAAGACAATATCCCAGCTCATGTAATGTAACCCAATTAAGCCCAGGTATTAATTATCAGAATTTGGAAAGGGTACAATCAAAATTTCTAAGAAAGTTATTCCAAGTGGTGAAATGCATGCTTAATGTTACTTTGTGGGTGGAGGCAGGACTTTCAAAAGTTGAAATGAGGACATGGTTCTGTTTGTTTAAATATTGACTGAAGTTTCATTTCTAATCTCAAGGTTTGATGCATCTAATATTAATGAAATATATATGATAAATATATGTCTGGAAAATCCAACTTGGCAAAAAATTATTTAAATCTTTTTTTTAAGAGTGTCAGTGTATAAGCATGAACTGGAATAGACATGGCAACAAGTCAGCCAAAGGGGACTGTCTGGTGACTGAGACACAGTATTTGTTGTATGAGCCATGCGAGACAGCTTAGAACTAGGGTATGTCTTAGCTTAAACTGTTCTGTGTATAAAAGAGTTCATTTGTCTTTGCTTGAGAGTTCTAGTGCTTGTTCTTATACTTGCTATTTCTTCTTCTCTATCACGTTGCAAGAACTGCATGGGAACTGTATACATGCATCATGTTTTATATTATTGTATATAAAGAAGTTTCTTCATATAATGAATCTTGCTGAATTATTTGCTTGTGTGCTGGCTGGATCGCTACAAACTGCGACAAAGAGAGATGCTCACACCCTTGGATCAACATCAGGCAATGGCAGTGCTAAAGCAAAGGATCCTTCATATAAAATTATGATCGGAATATAGTAAAGTTTACTTAGGATACATCAGAACAGTGAAGCAATTGTTAAGTGAGTTTTGCCCCATTTTATGACCTTCCTTGCTAGAGCTGTTAAGTGAACCACTGCAGATAAGTTAGTAACACTAACTTAAATATGTGCTTGTTAAGTGAATTTGGTTTCCATATTGACTTTACTTGTCAGAAGGTCACAAAAGGTGATCATGTGACATCGTGACATTTCAACCATCATAAATATGAGTGAGTTGCCAAGCATCTGAAATTTGATCACATGACCATGGAGATGCTGAAACAGTTGCAAGTATGAATAATGGTCATACTCATAAGTCACTTTTTTCAATGACTTTGTAACTTCAAAGAGTCACTAAATTGATAGTTGACAGTCAATGGCTGCCAGAAATGTTTAGAAGTTTAGAGCTCATACTGAGTTAACTTGCTTGTTTTTTACTTGTTCAATAAAGGAGAAATTGCGAGAATGATCAAGCCCATGAAAACCTCAGGCTTTCAGTTCCTATCCCAAGGGATGATCAGGTCAAAGTTAGGTCTTACAGTCTCATGGCCACAGCAGGCCATTAAATCATGGTACCAAGTTTTGATAAGAACCTTGGGATTGTTGTTGTTTGTGGGGAGCTTCTGCACAGAAACTAGCATTGTGTACTGTGGAAACTGTCGTTCTTAAGGAGCTTCTGGCAGCTTATTTGGATGTCATCTTGCTTGGTGTGTATGCTTCTTATGTTATGCTTTTAAATCTATTTGCTTGAGCTAATAATAAAGCTTAAAATTCCTTTATTTACTGGTATGCTTGTAGTCCCTAGATCAAAAGAACCAAGTGCCTGGGCATTGAATCACTGCCCTAACACTTTGCAAACACATTGAAATATAAATTCATATTCTGTCATATAACTTCTCGCAAGACATACATAAAGAAGGGATTTCTTCCAACCCTAATTCCAGGATAAAGAATTTTATGTCCTGTTTTTACTGGCAAATAAGGAGCCCAAAACATTCATTGCAACGTTTGTCTCTGCAGGCAAATGGCTGTCCAATCTTTTCTTTAAAATCTCCAGTAGCACCCACAACTCCTGGAGGCAAGTCATTCAACTGGTCTAGGTTCTCATTGACAGGAAATTTATCTTTAATTCTAGGTTACTTCTCTCCTGGATTAGTTTCTATCCATTGCTACTTGTAAGCTGCTTTATAGAATAGATTGACACCCCCTCCCCTTCTTTGTAGCAGCCCCTTAGACATTGGAACACTGCTATCATGTCACCCCATTAAACTAGACATACTCAATTCCTGCAACCATTCTTCATATGTTTTAGCTTGAGATTAGCACCTAAATATCTTTATTGTTCTTCTCTGTACTTTTTCTAGAGTCTCAGCATCTTGTTTATGCAACCAAAGATGTATCTTAAGCCCCTGTCACACTGCCCAACAGATGCAAAACGTTTGTAAAAAGGACACAGCGGACAAGAAAAATGTTCCATCCATTGT
>BHFT01022069.1:0-13486 GCA_004320025.1 Laticauda laticaudata
CCCTCTTCCCGGGCAGGTACTGCAACGCCTTCATTTTCCACCTGATCTACAAGGCCTCAGCCAACAACCACCGGCAGAACTCGGGGCCCCCTCCGCATCCGCTCTTGGCCAGCGGCAACCCAGAGCCTCCCGAGCCGGCCAGGAGCCGGCGCAAGGACAAGAGGCAAATCCGTGCGGCAGGGCGCCGGCGCAAGTGACGGGGGAGGGGTGCACAGGAAATAAAAGCACTGATGGACCCACCGAGAGTCTCTGCTGGATCACACCTGGAGCAGAGGGTTGGACTAGATGGCCTCTGAGGATTCCGGGCTCTTTTCAGTTGGCTGGCAACCCCGCGGATGCCAGGCTCTTCGGCCTCTGAGAATGCCCACCCTCTGCCCACAGGACTCACAGGACCAGGCAGGGGCAGAGAGCAGCCAGGACCACCCAGGGCAGCTTCCCTTGTGATTCAGGCAGAGGCCTTGGGCATCGACGCCCCCCCCGTTGGCAATCGCGACGCGTTCCCCCACGCCCTTTGCTGACGACTGCCGCCTCCCCCTCCTCTGCTGGCCCCCTCCCCACTCTCACTCCTGTCCCCGCCAAGGAGTCCCCAGTAGGCCCGCAGAATCAGGGCAGAGTGCAAGGCAAGCGAGCCCACACCCTTGTCGTGGGAACCGAGAGGGTCCGCCTACCCTGCGCTGGGAGTGCGCCCTCCTCTGGGACCCACTCCCTGCCATCTCCTGCTGGCCGCAAGGAGGGGGGTCTCACTTTCTCCCCAATATCAGGTCCTTGGCAGGGATTGTCCCTGGCCACCTGGAGGGGGTGGGCATTCTCACAGTTTGCACCTATTCACTAGAACTGTTTGTTAACATGCTAGCAGTTCGGAGAACCGGCTTGTTGGAAGAAATTACAGGGGCTAATTCCTGTAAGGAAGGCAGGAAGGAAACATCTGGGTTGCTTAACAGAAAGTGCCTCCCGTTAACCTTTTAGTTCTTGCAGGTACTAGACCTTCCTGTCTTCAGGAACTTCTCTGAGTTTGCTTGTGTGAGTGACATTCAAAGTGGCTACTGAAAAAGCTGACTTATGATCCCTTTTTCACACTTATGACTGTGCGGCACTCCCCACAGGTCAATGAGAGGCCAGGGGAGGAGATGCGTGCCTCGATGTGAGGGATGTTTGAGTTGGCCCACGCCCAGCCAATAACATGACCACCAAGCCATGTCCACCCAGTCACATGACCACCAAGCCACACCCACCAACTAAGCCACGCCCACGGAACCGGTTGGGCGGAATGGGTCTTCTCCCCCTGGGGCTCAATCTTGACGGAAAGACGCATGGAATTTGTGGCTACCCTTGACAGGGTCTCCCCAGGAAAGGAAGAGCCATTGCTCTGTTGGCCGAGTGCAACAGGCGTCTCCTCCCCCCCCCNTCCCCCCCCACCGACAGAATGGAACATCCCCCTCCCCATGTGAAATGAGGCCCCCCACTGACTGCTAATGGCTGCACAGACGGCCAGCTCAAGAAGAGGGGCCTGGATTCTTCTCCCCTCCCCCTCCTTGGACATCCCCCCACAGCCACGGCCCTTGAAGGCAAGCAACCTCTGCCCGCACCCCACCCCCAAAGCGTGGGGTGGGGGCAGAGCCTCAGGAATGGTGGGGGATCTTGGGAAGCTGAGAGTGTCTCGGGGGCATCAGAGGGGCCTGTGGTCAGCACCAGGGACCAGAGATGGGCGGAAGGGGTCTGGGGGCAGCAGGGGGGGCCTGGTCCCACTGACCAACGGGAGACCCAGACCGATACAGACACCCTTCCTGCTCCAAGCAGGGCTCCACATTCTCCAAAGCTGCAGAGCCACTGCTCCCCCTGGAGCTTCTGGCACGGATCCTGGACTGCGCCCTCTGCCCTGTGTCTGGAAGGGCTGAAGAGGAAGAGGTGGCTGGGCTGCGGTGGGTGGAGTGGCAGACAGAGAGAGAGAGAAAGAGAGAGAGAGAGGAGCCCTTTGGCCGAGAGATCCGAGCAAACAGCCTCGCTCACCATGTGCACCGGCAAGTGCTCCCGCCTGGTGGGCCTCGTCCTGGTGGCCACGGCCCTGGCCTGCATAACCGCCAACATCCTGCTCTTCTTCCCCAACGGCGAGGGGCAGTGGACGCCGGATCACATCACCACGCAGGCCTGGCTCATGGGGGGCGTCATCGGCGGGGGGCTGATGGTGAGTGTCCCGGATGTGGCAGGTGGGCCTTCCCTCTGGGGGCCCCTGGAGGCAGGGTTGGCTCGCTTACTGGAGCTGGAGAGCCAAGAGCCCAGAGGGGAGCGAAGTGCTCCAGGATGATGGTTGCTCCAGGATGGGGCAACACCTCCACCCCTCCGTAGGAGGAACTCTTCTTGGATTGCCAGGGCAGGGAGGAGGGGTCTTGGGGAGAGAGAGAGACCCCTGCCTCACCTGCCTCCAGGCCCTTTGCAAGCAGAGCCCGAGAGGGTGTGATCTCTGCGCACGCTTGCCGCCCGCTCCCTCAGGAAGAAGGGCTGCGTGGGACCAGCCGGTTCCCGCAAAGCTCAGCTCTGCTCCTGGACTTTGAGCCGGGCGCTGCCCTCAGTGCCAGCCGGTGACACTCACAGGAGAGGGGGGGAGGGGGCTGCTGAGCTCCCAGGCTTCTGCCTTCCCCGAGGGGGTGTCCTGGGTAGAGGGGCACCTCCAAGCCGTTCGCTTTCTCCTCCACAGGTCCTCTGCAGCGGCTGCTCCTCCGTGAGGGCCGGCGGGAAGGGGTGTTGCGGCTACGGATGCTGTGGGAACCGCTGCCGGGTAGGTGGAGACGGGAGAGGCTCCCTGGGGCTCCCTTGATGCTGAGCCCAAGGTGGACAGGACCCCGGCGGGGTCACGGGGCGTTTGTGCCAAAGCCAGGTGGGCTACCCAAGGGTAGGAATTGCGTATTCCTGGTGCACCTGTTGGCTCCACCTCCTGGGTTCATCTGGCTGGCAGCGATGCCAGAGTTGATGGGAACCCTGCTCTTTCTGTCTGGGGGGGGGGCTTCAAAACCCTCCTCAGTCCACACACACAACACAGTCTTCAAAAAGCCATCCCAAGGCAGCCCGGGCAAGCCGGCTAAACCGACAGCTTCAGTGCCCCCCTCCGCCCCCCCCCCGAGAGGATGGGGGTGAAGCAGGTTGGCCAAAGGAGGGTGGAAGCCATCTTCAAGAGGAGGTAGAGATCAACCCTCAGGGTGCGCTCCACATAGCCATGGAGGAGGCAGCTCAAAAGGGAACATCACACACACACAACACACACACACACTCCTAGTGCTCAGGTGGTGAACAAATGAGGTTTCTGTTCAGTGCACTTTTCCGAAAGTAGAATTAGCCCACCTGGGCCGGTTTCCCCCTGCTCTGCCTGCAAAGCTGGCCAGTTGGGTGCTCGGAGCCCGTGTTGTTGGGGGTGGGGGGGCTGGGAGAGAGAGGAGCCTGAGTGGTGAGCCCTCCCCACCCCCTCTTCTCTCTCCTCGCCCCTCCCCCCCCGCAGATGCCTGCGCTCGGTCTTCTGCTCCATCTGGGGGGCCTGGGCGCCTTCTACTGCCTGGTGGTCTCCTCCACGCGCCTTGGCGACGGCCCCTGGTGTCAGACCCAAGCTTGGGACGTGGAAATCCCCCTTCAAGGGTCTCAGGTGAGCAGGAAGCCCCTCCCAGCTGTGGCGGGCAAGGCCTCTGCTGTGCCAGGGCTGGGCGGTGGGCGGTCCTTCCCTGGGAGCGAGTGGGGCCATGTGGGAAGAGGGGGAGGTTTTCTGGGGTACCCCGCCTTCCGGAGCTGAGCTCTCCCGCCTTCCCCCCCCCCCCGTCCGAACAGACGACAGCTATCTCCAGAAGAGGCGCTGTGGGAGCTGTGTGCAAAACCCCGTCCATTGTCCTCCTGGCACATTGTGCTGTTCTCCATCCTGCTGGGGCTGAGCCTGCTGGAGATGGTGGCTGTGCGGCATCGCAGTGGCAACGGCCCCACTGGCACCGTCTGTGGCGACTGCGCGGAAGGACAGCGACCGAGCCGTAAGTGGGCAGCAAAGGAGGCGCCTGGGATGGGTGGGGTGGAGGGTGGGGGGGGGTCAGGGGCCCTGGGGGGGGCAGCCTCCCTGGGAGCAAAGCCCAGGCCCCACATGGCTTGCTGGTCCTTTGTGGGGAGGGGGAGGCAGACACAAGACTCTCACCCTCTTGGCCTCTCGTGACTGACCGGCGCTGCCCTTTTGCTCCCTGCAGGGGAAGGCTGTGAGACCGACTGACCGACTGACTGACCGGCCGAAGCTCCTCTACCCAATAGCCCCCTCCCCAAACCTCTTGGCCAGCAGGGGTGCAATCTTGAAGTTTTATTGGAAGACACTACCCCCCCCCCAAAAAAAAATAAACGTTAGCCTCCGTTCCGCTTCGAAGCTTCTTGGCAAGAGACTGGAGGGGGGAGAGGCAGGGGGTCCTGGGGAAGCCAAGTGGTGGGACCTGCGGAGAAAAGGCCGGTGATGAGCAGGGCGGCTCTTTCGCTCTCCCTGAGACAGCAGCTGGGAGGTGCGGACACGGGCCCTCCGGGGGGCTGCCTCCAGCTCACAGCTGGGAGCATCTGGCCTGGGGTGGCGGGAGCCCCTGGGGGCTCTGGAGGGGGAAGAACTTGCTCCCACTCTCCGCAGAGAAGGGGGAGGGGTGGGGGCCGTGAGGGCGGAGGGAGTGGAATGCTTCGTGGCCATGTGAGGAGGCTGGAAAGGGGCAGCAGGGGGCAGAGAGCATCTGTGGCGGCCTGTCCGTCATTCCTGCAGCTGCCCTCGCCCCAACCCGTGAGACGCTGTTTGGGCCCCAGAGGGGAGGCTGTTGCAATGCAGGGCCAGTTCTGGACTCTCCCCTCCCCAAGGGATAGCGGTGGGCAGTGCCCGCGGGGCCAGGCCGCCCTGAGGACTCACTCCCTTGGGGCCTTCCGTTCATGGGCAGCAGAAGAAGCGGACGTCGTTGAAGGGTCGCGGAGTCCTCTCAGGGACCCCGATTGGCCTCCTTTGTCTGGATGCCACAACAGGCCTTTGAGGCAGAGGGGCTCCAGGCTCCGTACTCGTCCCAAGGTCAGGCTGGCCGCCTCGCAGGACGACCCCGCTGGAGGCAGGCGAAGCGGAATGTTGGTGCGCCATGTACGTCGCTGCTGCTCGTGCTGGACACGCTCCACCCGCCAGGGAGAAGCTAGCAGGTACGCTGCCCGTGGAGCACCAGAGCGGCTTGGCCCACTTGCCCCACCTGGAAGAGAGGCGAAGGCCCAGGAGGCTCAAGATCCGCAAAGCCCCTCCCGCTCTTCCCCCCTTGGGTCGCCTCCTCTGGCACTCAGCCTGTGCACTCCTTGGCAACATGGAAGCCTCTGAGGGAGGCCCCCTGCCCCCCTTGACGGGTACCAGGAGGGCCTGGCGCGGGCATAACAGCGCTTCTCCAGCTGGTCAGGAAGGGCCGTGGGCAGGGCTGGGCAGGAGGGCGGTGGGGGAGCTGGGAGGGGGGGGTGGGACTGCCGGGGGCGGGCAGGCCAGGGACGACTCACACGTGCTCTGGGACTTCCACGTTTGGCCTCCGGGATTCTGGCACTGTCTGCCAGGCGTGCAAGTGCAGCCGGATGCCATTCAGAGGCCGTGGTCGTCTTTCATGCGCCTTGGTAGGGCCTCCACCTGGGACAGTCCCAAAAGAGGACGGAAGGGAGGGACGCTCCGGCCACAGCAGGGAGGGGAGGGACCGAGGCCAGGGGAGCTGGGGTCATCGGGGCCAGGAAGCCGCTTCTTGAGTCAAGGTCTGCTGAGGCTGAAGGCCAATTCAGTGAACCGCTGGCAGGTGCTCAGGTCCTTCCCCTCCCCCTCCCGCTCCCGATCCGGCGCGGTCTGCATTCCCTGCAGGGACCCCTGGCAGCCCCTCCACCCGCTTCTTCCCCTGGGCTCAGCCTCCCCAGCAGGGAAGAGGCAGAAGGAGGGCGTACCTTGAGGCATGATCCTGTGCGAGGGTCCCTTGGGGGCAACATCTCTGCCAGGCCCAGGGAACCCCGGGGACCCCCGTTGGCACCCCAATATGAACAGTCGAGGCTTTTCCACCAGCAGATGCCAGTAACCTGCCAGAGGCTGCCGCCAAGAGCACAGCGCGCCAAGAGCACCATGGTGCCCAGTGCCACCTGCCCTGAGAGCGGATGGGCGCCCTTGCCCTGCTTTTATAGCCTCTCGTGACAACCCCGGGTGGGCGGAAGGGTCAGGGATGCCGAAGGGCTTCCCGGTCCCCGAAGGACGGGTTCACAAACCGGTTGGATTAGGCAGGGAACAAAAAGAAACTTCCTTTCCAGGAAGAGACAAAGGCCAGGTTGGCAGGGTGCTCCGCTTCTGGGCCTGGGAAGCCTCCACCTTTTCCTGGCGCAGCCTCACACGCTGGCCTGCCTGGCGATGGGGGGGCCCAGAGGCGGCAGCCAAGGGCTGGGACTCCCAGGGGGTCCCAGGTAGGAAAACCTAGCGCTGAGCCAAGGAGCTATTGTTCTCTCTGACCAAACGCTGGGACTGTGGATGCCCCCACCGCCCCATGATGGCAGGGTCTGGAAGCAGGGTGCAGCCCCAAAAGCAGGCGCAGGAGGGAGACCCGAATGCAGGCGGAAAACGGCTGCTTTGGTGGCTGTTAGAGGGAGGAGGGAGCGGAGAGGACGGGGCTGCGCCTGGTGGGGAAGGGGTGGCTGGGTTAACAGATAGGCAAGATAAATCAGAGTGGGAAGGGACCTTTCCTTATAGGTCATCTTAGTCCAACCCCCAACCCCACACGCAAACTGCCCCTCTTGCTTTATCCGGCGCCCTGTGGAGGAGCCGAAACAGCTTAAATACTTGGGAATGGTCTCATAAGGCAGGGATACCTGTTTTATGGTGACGCTAGAATAAGGATCAGGGCAACATCACAGAAAATACGCATATTTGGATGCTCGTATTCATCCCGCGGCCAGAATTTTCTTTCACCCCAAAATTGAAAGCAGATTACACTCCCCCCCCCCCACCCAGAAGCCAAATATAATTAAGATCCTATCAAATGCGGCAGAGATGGATAGATCAGCCAGTGATTGACGGGTACAAGAAGGAGGAGAATATGACACAAATATGGGGATGTTTTGTCGGCGCATGGATAAGACGAGGCGCCCCGGCATCAAAATGTCTGTTGTAATCCTATAAAACGACAGAACCACAGGGTTTGGGGGCTTCAAGAACCTCAAATAAAAAGTATTATTATTTATAAAATGCACTAAGAAGGACGAAGAATCACACACGGCATCAGAGTGCAGAAAGTTATTTAGCTGTAAACTCTGCTGTATATCCACGTTGTAAAGCGCTGGAATTTGCTTTTAAATATGCAACGTCGAATCAACACACTATTAAAAAAATTAAACACGGCAACTTGCCCAAGAGCCAGGCTTTTGCGCGGAAACCCTCCCTCCCCCTCGCCTCCAAAGGGGCTCCTGTTTTTGCAGACTGTAAGAGGTGCCCTCCCCCCCTCCAAGGGAGGAGACTGCCCTGCCCATCACAGGGCTCCTTCGTGGCTCCTTTGTGGCCACCTTCGTGGCTCCGCCGGACTCGGCGGAGCCAATTCAGGGAGCTGAGAGACCTCTGCCCCCCACCCCCACGCAGCTCCCCTGCATTTCTGAGAGAAGGAAGCCAGCAGAGACCCTTCTTTAAAGCCCCCCCATAGTTGAATAATAAGTATAGAGTGTCATGTATAGGTTATGGTAAAAAATGCCAATCGGAAACATTCGGTGAATAGTCACCATACAAGTTAAGGCGAATAGAACTAAGTGGTTGGCAAATGCGATGTAAAATACTGAGAGAAGGATGATGAACAATTATGGATTGATACATGTTTTGATGCACGAGAAACAGGTGCCCAACGACCGACAACTGTGGGACACGAAAGAGTTTTACTAGGTTTGGTTTGGTTGGTCTCGGGTAATAATAATAAATATAATAATAAAATAATAATAAACTAATAATATATATAATAATAATAAAATAAATACAAATAAAAAATACGAGAGAATGATTCTAAACAATATGGATGATAGCATTGTTTGATGCGAAGAACACAGGTGCCCAATCCAACACACTGTGGACAGAAAGAGGTTTTTAGGTTGGTGGTTTGGTCGTGGTAATAATAATAAACTTACTATATAATTAATCACTACTACATACACATGAATAATAATAATAAAAATAATAATAGATAATAACAATATACTAAAATTATGACGAAAGAAAGGTCAAACAATGACAGAGGTTATATTGTTGGTCAATAATATAATACTAATACATATATACAATAATAATAAATAATAATAAATAATAATAAATAAAAATACTGACTGAGAATGATTATAAAAATATTGGATGATAGACATTTTTATTGCAGGCGAAAGAAACAGGTGCCCAACCGACACTCGGACGGAAGAGTTGGTGTGGTCGGATAATAAAATAATATATATAAAATAAAAATAATATAAACAAATATAATAATAACTGTGAGAAGATAAACAATCGAGATAGAAGTATGCACGGCAGGGCCACGCACACGTCAGAAACCCGAGTCTGCTGGGATCTGCCCTTATGCGTGGCCATACGGCTCCTCCGCCACTATCTTGGGCCTGGCCCAGTGCCTTTCCCCCCTCGGGTCCGCCCTTCGGCTCTTGGCCCACGCCAGGCCCCCCAAAGCCCCCCACCCCTCACCCCCAGGCAGAAATCCCCGCTCCACACCCGGCCTGTGGGGCTGGACAGCCCCCCATCCTCCTGCCTGGGTCTCCCGGCAGATGTGCCAGACGCCACGGGGGTGTTTCTTCTATGCCAGCCCTCCAACATTCTGGGCAGCTGAAATGTTTTGAAAGCATTGCCCAGCCCAAATCTCTACCCCCCCACCCCAAAAAAAGGTGAACAGGCCAGGCCAGGGGGTGGGGGGCCATCAAGAGTGCGTATTCGTGAGGGGTGCGGAACAACTCTGCTCTATCGCCCAAATGGGGCATATCTAGTGCCCTCTCCCACAGCCTGCAAGTGGAGGGGGGGGGTTAAGCCTTGGGGAGATGGCCCTTGCCCAGGCAAGCCCCCCCCCTCCAGGACCGGGTATCTCATCAGAGCCCCGTTGCCCCACACCAGAAGTCCCGGCAGGCCCCCACCCATTTGGGTTCCCCTGCTCAACCCCTCCCAGCCCTCCTTCCCAAGCACCGGGGGAGGGGTCACTGCCCTCTGCCCCAGGAGCCTCTTCGAGAGCCCCGCCCAGCTCAGCCGCCTCCTCGCCTCCCCCTGCCATTATCTCGTCGGGAAGGAGGTCGGAGGGCAAAGGGTGTCAAAGACGCCGGCTGGTCCTGCCTTGGGGGCGGCAAAAGGTCGATATGGGGGCTCCCACGCAGCCCTCCCAGCTGCCTGCTCCTCCTGGGGCTCTTCCTCTCCTCCTCTCTCTCTCCCTCTTCCTGGCTGGAGCTCCATAGTCGGGCATCTGGGGCCGGGGGGGGGGCAGTTGGGCAAGTCAAAGTGCCAGCCTGCAGATCACCTTCCTGCGCTTCTGCCTGCCTGCAGGCAAAGCTCCTCCTGGCACTCTGTGTCTGGCAGAGGCAACAGCCCAAGGAGGAAGAGGAAGAGGAGCGTTGAGTGCGCGGATGGTGGTGGGGGGGGGGCGCAGAGGGAGGCTGCTGTCTCTTCCTTCCTTAGGGCTCCCCGAGGACTCTGAAAGGGGGATAAGCAAAGAACCCTCTGGGGATTTTTGCCGGCAGATCTGAGGGACAACCAGGACCCAATAATTGGTGGGTGGGGGGGTTGAGAGAGGGGGGCAGGGAAGCCCCTCCCCGTTGAAATCCCAGCACGGTATGGGCTGGAGCGTATTTTGAGGTGGGTGGGTGGGTTTAATCCTTTCCTTCCCCCGCCGCCAGCTCTTCCTTGCCCTCTTGCAGCCCAGGCCTGCGCCTGCCCCCGCCGGGACCCCGACAGCCCCCCTTCCTCTCTGGGGCAAAGACTTCGACATCCGGCACCTGCAGAGGGCCTTCTCGGCCAGCCTCTCCCCCCAGGGGGAAATCCTCCTGGCAGAATACCTCCACGGCTGGAGGCAGCTGCTCAAGTGAGGATGGCAAAGGGGGGTGGGGAGGATGGCAAAGTGCTCGAGTGAGGATGGCAAAGACAGCCCCTCTGCCCGCTGCCCACCCCTGTGGGGGGCTTTTTCCCTCCAAGGGACCCTGCAGGAGCCACGCTGGGCGTGAGGGCGCCTCCATCGCCAAGGCAAGGGAGCCTCTCCTTCCAGCAAGAGGGGGTGGGGTGTTCTGCTCATCAATATTTGGATGGCATAAAGCAGACAGAGCAGCTCCGCAAAGCGTCGAAACAAAGTCTTTTTCATTGGCTCGTCAGGCATCCTGATCAACTCACATTTACGAGGAGGTTCTTCTTAACGGCCAATGCTTTGCCGCTCTGACTTGTGGTGTAGAAAGATAATAAACTCTCATCCCCCTGATGATGATTGAAGCGACCGCATGGTCAAGGATTCGGGCTAGAGTGAGTTTGGGGGAGCCTCCCCCAACCCAACCAAGGGTCAATTTAGTGACCAATCCGGATTACAGATGTGACCACATGACATGGACTACATTTCCCAGGATGCCCGAACTACATTTACCATGAGGCATTCCCTTATGGGGACAGCTCACAATTCCTAACTAACTATCCCAAATCCCATTAAGTCTAAACTGTCTGGACAGCACAGGGGGGGCTGGGCCTGCCTCCCTCTCACTGTGGGCCTCAGCAATGCCCTGTGGCTTCGAGTCCCATGCAGCCCCTCTGCCTTTGCAGGACTGCCAGTTCTGGGAGGGGGAGGCCCTCTGGGCATCAGCCGGCCCGGGGAGCAGCGGAGGGGGGGGAGAATGTGTGGCTGCAGCCTTCGCAGGACGATGAGCTGCTGTCCTCCTCTTGCAGGTTGACGGACGCGCTGGGCCCGGCCTTTGGGCTGATCTCCCGGGAGACTCAGTCCAAGATCGGCATCATGCAGCAGCATCGGGAGGGGCCTCAGGGCTCCCACTACCGCACCGTGCAGTCCATGGTGGAGTTCGAGTTGGCCTCGGGCTTGGTGGGCTTCCGGTCTTTGCCGGCCCGCCTGCCTCCCTCGGGTTGCCGGACGCTGCTGCGCCTCCACCGCGCCCTGAAGTGGCTGGAGCTTTTCCTGCAGAGGCTGGGCGCCAGCCGGGAAGACGAGAGCCCCTCCCGGATGTGTGCGGAAGCCTAC
The DNA here is from genome assembly GCA_004320025.1 of Laticauda laticaudata. Classification (NCBI taxonomy): domain Eukaryota; kingdom Metazoa; phylum Chordata; class Lepidosauria; order Squamata; family Elapidae; genus Laticauda; species Laticauda laticaudata. Next base: position 11,217 of record BHFT01022069.1, read on the forward strand.
CGGGTGGCCCTGGCTCCCTACCACAGCTGGTGGGTGCAGCACGCGGCTGCCCTGGCCTTCCTGGCTCTGCCCTCCCGCCGGGAGCTGTACCACACCATCGTGCGGGTAGAGAAGCTGGCAGCTGGGGCCCACCATCGTGGCGGGTGGGAAGTTGGCAAGCTGGGCCATCATTCCTTGACCCGGTCGGACGACCTTGGCCGGGTCTTACAATGGTCACCCGGAGTCTTAACTCCGCCCATGGGATCCTGAGCTCCTAGGGAGCGCCCACGGGGTTCCGGCTGCGTCACCCAAAGACATACTGTACAGCAAGTGCACCACATCGTGCCTCCGTGACCCCAAAAGGTGGGTGTACAGGCCCCTTCTGGGCTGTGTTGACACTGGAAGTGCTGTCTACACCCATGGGCAAGCAGTGACAGCGGCTCTTTTCAGGAGCGCAGTGCGCACCAGAACACCCCTCTTGTAGGTTGCTGATTCTTTGCAATCAGTACTTCCAAGGGCCCCTTCGATGCCGGCCTGGAGGATGGGGTGATATGGGGTTCCACACCATATCAGGTTTGTCTGAGTGTGGGGAGGGGAGATCTCCCCTGCAAACTCTTGCCATATCCATGATGGTCGGAGAGCTGACCTATCTCCACCAGCTAAACGGAGGGTGGTGGTGTGGGTTGGTGTGGTCAGATTTGATTGGATTCAGAAATGGTGTAGGGGGGTTGACTAGTGACCTATTAAGTCCCTTCCAACTTGGTTATCTCGTTACCTGTTACCGTTTCTGAGGGTATCAAGTTGTGTTTGAACTCAAAGGAAGCCAGTGGGTGTCGCCACCTCGACATCACTCGAAGTGTGGGTGTAATGGGGGGGTTCTGTGCGGCCTGAGGAGGAAAATTCAGCCAATGGGCTCCTGAGCTCCGTTTTCGGCGCGACGTCTCCTCCAATCGCTCTGCCCAGCCAAAATGGGCTCCCGACTCCGTTTTCGGCGACCGATTCCTCCTGCATCCCTCTGTCAGCCAAAATGGCTCCCCGAGCTCCGTTTTTGCAGCTGACGGCTCCTGCATCCTCTGCAGCCAAAATGGCTTCCCGAGGCTCTGTTTCGGGCACGACGGCCTCCTGCATCCCTTAACCAGCAAAAGCGGCTCGAGCCTCCGTTTCGGCCGCGATGCTCCTCCTGCATTCCCTTCTTACACCCAAAATGGGCTCACCGAGCTCCGTTTTCGCGCAGCTGGACGGCCTCCTGCTCCCTCGCCATTGCCAAATGGCTCCGAGCTCCGTCGTTGCCGCGGGCTCCTGCATCCCTCTGCCAGCCAAAATGGCTCCCGATCCGTTTTCGGCGCCGAATGTCCTCCTGCATTCCTCTACCAGCAAATGGGCTCGCCCGATCTCCGTTTTCGGCTGACGGCCTCCTGCATCCCTCTGCAGCCAAATGGCTCCCGAGCTCTGTCGCACCTATGGCCTCCTGCATCCCTCTTAACCAGCAATGGGCTCCCGAGCTCCATTTCGGTGCCGACGGCCTCTCCATCCCGTCTGCCAGCAAAATGGCTCGAGCTCGTTTTCGCACCGATTGGCTCCTGACATCTCTCTGCCAGCCAAAATGGGCTCCCGAGCTCCGTTTTCGGCACCGATGGCCTCCTGCATCCCTCTGTCAGCAAAAAAAAGAACTTCATTTCCACGGGCAGAGGCACCAACGGGCCTGTCCTTCCGCTGTCTCCACGGTGGCCCCCATGGGTCAGATCTAAGCACCCCGCAGGCTTTGAGTGTCACAGGCCCTGAGCTAAAAGGAAAAAAACAAACAGGAAAGTTGCTGCAATCCACGGCTGCAAATCCTCGAGAGAAAAACAGCTCAAAAGAGTTGAGCAATTCAGCAAAAGGAGATAACGGGGTGCCCCAAACAGAATCATTCGTGAAGAGGGTTCATGAATTTGAAATTAGAGAACAAGAAGAGAAACAATATTGCAAGATATGGGATTTATTTTATCAGTGGTTCGACAAAAAAATGAAATATTTTTGAGAAGTTTACAATATAAGGATAATAGAAATATAGACAGTATAACATAGGGATGTCTTATGGATTTATGATGATGTAATGAAAGTTATAATTTAACTTAAATGTTGAATATCTTGCTGAAAATGATGGAATAATAGTAATAGTCAAAGAAATGATTAACAATGATAAGAACATATATATATATATATAAATATCTTTGTACAATGAGCTACAACTTTAACAGAACTACAATGACGTGGGATAATACCCGAAGGAAGCTAAACAGCACAAATAT
>BHFT01022074.1:0-111882 GCA_004320025.1 Laticauda laticaudata
GTGAGTAGTGAGGCAACTTTGTCTTGTATCTTTTCTTTACTGATAGCAAGTCCGTTAGTTACTCCCTCTTTCCAATTACCTTGCCGTCTTGCTTATAATATATGGCTTGTATTGCTTGAATAAATTTTGCGGCAATAACCCCATTCTTCTAATGAATAATAACATGGAATCTCACAGCGTTCTACATTATCAAATGCCTTTTGTGCAATCTAAAATATCAAAGCCATTTATTTCATTCAGGTGGAGCCTCATTAATATCTCCAAAGTGTCCAATATTACTCTCATATTTCTTTTAATTTGGTACTCTTTGCGCAGAAAACCATTGCCTTCTTGGTCAGAAATGTAATGAATAATTATTTTACTATATTTTTGAGTCTCTCTGCCAACATTGTAAAACAAATATTTATAATCTGCATTTAATAAAAGAAATTAGGTCCTATAATTTCTAATTTGCTAATGCGATCAGTTCTGTTTTTGGAACAAATGTAATATAGGCTCTGACCCTGTTTTAGATAATCTTTTCTTTAGCATAACTTCATCATGACTTCTAGCAATGGAAAGTTCAGTGATTCTTATGCAAGTGTTTTATAGCAATAATCCTGTTCCCGGAAGTCCATCATGGGCCTGTAGGTGCCTTTCCCATTGCTTTTGTTTTTCTTAAGTGCTTTGTAACTCCATCATTATTGTGTTGGCTTTCTAACATTTTTCATCTCTTTTGTATCTTTAGTAGATTAGCATTTGTAAATACTGATTATAATTCTCTTCCACTCATCAATATTTCTATTGCCTCATATTAATTTCCCATAGAAGTGCCTTGAATGATCTCTATTTTGCAACAAACCTGACCTTGATCATCTAATTAGAACTGCCCGTATTTTCCTTGATTTTCTTTTTCCATTCATCCAATTTGTATGCTAACCAATTACCTGGTTTGTTTGCCATTCTCAAAATAATTCTGTTTAGCATTCTGATTTTCTGTGCTAATCTCTTTCTCTATTAAACTTATTTCTAGTTGTTAATTTATCCCAGTTTTAAGCTTAATGTCTTTTTTCTGTGCATTTTCTGTCGTTCTTTTTCTCGAGTCTTTTATACTCAATCTTCTAAAGGCTTCTGTGCTTGCCTTTTCCTAATGTTCCTTTTCCTTGTGTGTGAGTCTAATTATCAAGCCTTCTAGCATATGCCTTCATTGTGCTCCCATACATTCTGTAATTGAAGTGTGCTTCTTTTTATTTTCTCTAAAGAAAAAAAAACCAATTCATTTTCTCCATCCGTGTATAAATCCTTCTCCTCTTTAGCAATAGTATTATTTAATGCTCCATCTCGATTCTTTCTTTTTTTGTCCTTTATCCACTTTAATTAGTCATTGGATTATGGTCTCCCCAAGACTTGCTTTCAATATTTGTTTCTTGAATATTAGATATTAATTCTGTTTGAAGTCCCAAATCATATCTATTCTGGACCATGTTAAATGTCTATGTTGAGTAAACAAGTGTTATTGTTTTGGTTGTATTAACATTTCTTTCTCTCCATTATCTTGTAAATTATTCTTCCTATCATTTTACAATAAGGATTTCTGGGGAGAGTTTTCCTATTTTGCTTTGTCTGATGTTGTTATATAGTCCAGGTTTATTGTTCATAAATTCCATTAAAATCTCTCCCACATAACTATATTGACATATCCATGTTCATTATTTTCAGTCTGTGTAATTTTCTTGTATAAAATCTCTTGTGTATATATGTAGAAGCATAAGATTGCAACTCAAGAGTGTTTTGTATTATTATCGCATTATTATCGCACCATTTTACTCTTCCGTCTTCATCAGTCGTATAAATCAATTTTTACTGCAAATGGTCTCTTTGATATATAAAACCATCCTCTTTTTCCTTACATTGAGTCAAAGAAGTAAATATTTTCCCTAATTTTGGTGTATCAACAATTGTTCATATTTTTTTAACAGTACTTCTTGTAGAGCAAATTTATATCAACTTTTTAGTTCCTCTTAATCTGTGAAAAATTTTCCTTTCTTTTAACAGCTTGAATTTAAGTCCATATATTCATTGTAATCAGTTTTTTCTCTTCCATTAATCATTGCTTATAATTAGTTTTGGCCAGCTTTTGTCTAGATCTTGTTCACGTGTTCTTTACATCTCCATCCGAGTACCACCTATGCACCTTCTTTTTCAGTCTCCATTTGGTCATCTTGGAATTCAATTAGTGAAATCTCTTTTCTGCCTCCTCTCTCCTTCCAAAAAATTCTGCAAGATAGAAAATTCCTGCTTTCTGATATTGAATCAATCTCAGTATATCCCTCTGTCTTAAACATTAACCCTTCTGGAATTAGCCATCTATAATTCACCTCTTTTTTCAACAGCATTTTAGTCAAAAATCGACTAATTAGTATAAGATGGGTTGGAGAGAATAGGCTTTTGAGAGTTAAGAGTTTTTATTTACCTTAGACCAATAAAGAGCATTTATGGAACCTTACCTTACCTGTTTCTTAACCTTTCCTATTTCAAAGGGCTGACATCAATCAGAGATTTTCAAGGTTGATGTCAGCCCTTGGAAGTAAGCAAGCAACAAACATAGCAGGGGTGTCAGAAATATTTCTTATCTTATTCTGAGTGCCTTTCTCGTATTTTTCTTTTTCTCAAAACTATGTCACCTTTTCTGAAAATCCACTTTTAAAACTACCCTCATTCCCCCCCTCCCCCCATCCACATTCCTTCATATATNTCCCCCCCCCCCATCTACATTCCTTCATATATATTTACTTTTGTGTACATAATATAACATCTGAATAAAATGTGGTACTTGTGGTTATGGAAACAAAAATGCCAAATATTTACTTTTAATTTTTAACATGACATTATAGTTTTGATTTGTGGGTTCTTCCTTTCTTCTCTCATTTTTTTTTAAATAAACATGAAATGAATATTCATGTTTATCCATTTTCTATCATGGTTTGCTTTACGTGTGGTCAGGCTTAACTAAGTCTTATAATGTTTGCATTACTGTGGAATAAAATAGATTCCCAATTATCCGACACTGGTAATTTTCTCTCCTAGGATCCTGACAAGGCTTTAAAGCTTCTTTCTCTCTCTCTTTTTTACTGGCTTCAACATAACAAAACCAAGATGCATAATCTTCTTTTTCAAAATGCTGGTGATGGTTACTTTACAAAGAAAGGATCATAATATATGTGACCCAATGCACCCAATATGTTTGAACATATTGCAGAAATATCAGTCTCTTATTATGAACTATTCATGATCCACTAAAGGATGAGCGATCAAGTAAAATGTTAATCTTGAATTCTCTTTCAGTTTCCTTTCCTATAAAATTAATTTTACCACATTTCTTATGAGAAGATCAAAGTGTGTAAAATTTGTTCTATTTACAGAGGACAAGTCCTTTGTTAGAAATATTGTTGGGCTCATTCTCTTTTGGGAGAAGTACAACTTTAGTCTAAAAATAAAGCATATTAATGAAGAGGACCAGATAATGATAATAAAGACATCCATCAACAGTCAATACTTTCTGGACAAAACGTACTAATTATTTTTAAATTTTCACTTCTATATCTAAATTATAAAAAGCAAATGTTAAAAATCCATAATATATTTTGTCTTGTTTGTGCTATGTATGAATTGGCTTGATCTAGATCATAGGGAGGATGAATTGTAATGTCTGGAATAAGCTTTAAATTATTAAAATGGAGTCTAACTAAACTCCTTCTACCCTGTATGCAATATGCTATGAACTCCCAGTGTGAAGTTAGAAACTGCTTTTTAAAAGAAGCTGACTTTTAAATGCAGATTAAATTGTATTAGTGTCTGTTAATGACCATCAAGGGAAAGAAAAGGAAACGAAATATAAAATCAAGTGTAAAATATGTCATTAATAACAAAACAAAATAATGTGTGTAATACAACAGTGCACGCTATTAGAATTATATAATTATTATTGTAAAAAATTATATCTACATCTAAAATGAAGTAAATATTTATCCAAACAAATAATTTGACAGTATAAACATTAATCATTCTAAAAATTTAAAAATATGGAATACCAATATATACCAAGCACATTATTAGGTTGGAGTCCATTTGTACCCACAAGTAATGTAAGTTCAGTCCTCCTTGAATTTCATTGACTTTTATCTTACTGGCAATTCACCTTGACCATTAATGGTTCAAATTGCTGTAGAGCAGGAGCACCAAACTCGATTTCATTTAGGCCTCATCAAGGTTGTGTTTGATCTCAGGTGGCCAGGGTGGTCATGGACAGCTCGACGTCACTTCTGTCGGGAGTGCCTATAGTGGCTCGGGCACTCTGCCAGTGAAAACAGGCTCCTGAGCTCCATTTTCAGCTGTGACAGCTTCCTGCAACACTATGCCAGCAAAAATGGAGCTTGGGATGGCCTACTGCAGCCCACCTGACCTCTGTTTTCACTAGCAGAGGCACCATGGGTTAGTATTTCACTGTTTGCAGGGTGATCTAAGCACTCTGAGGGCCGGATCCAGTTAGTGGGCCTTGCATTTGTTACCCTTGCTGTAGAGAGAAAGCAAGCAATGAACTTGTACTCATTTGAAAAGTCTTGGTTTCTGATTTCTTGTGTCTGACATACCAATTGTCCATATTACAGTTGTTTTACTTGGCTACAGTTATGCAGTATATGTTAGGGCTTTTGCTATGTGATACAGGAAAGTCTGCACAAAATTTCCCTGGTCAACCTGGAATACCTGATGGCAGAGAAGTGATTATCTTTCTTCATCTATTGATATAAAATGAGCATTGTATGAAGAATCAATTCATCTAAACTCTTGTAACTCTCGCTACAAGAATAGGTTCAACTACCTAGAGGAACTTTATAAAATTACATGTATAAGCACTAAGGGCTTATAGAATTTGGCCCTAAAAAGAATCATAACTGTGATGTAGAAATTAAAGACTATATATAATATGCTATTTTCCCCTTTTATTGCATAATTTTTAAAATGACAAAGAATTTGTTTGAGCCAATAAGACCACAGAGTAGGTTTGTGCACTCTGTGACCCTATGTCTTGAAAGTCAGTCTTCTGAATCTTTAATGTGAAACTTTCTCTCTCTGGCCACAATCTGGAACCATAAAACTACAAAAGAAAATGGATCAGTCAGCAATTGTTTGGAAGGCATAAATCTACTTTAAGCACTGATGCCTGCTTTTATAATTTAAAATTAGGGATTAAAAAATAAAAAAGCACTCATTCATCTGAAAAAAAATTAATCAGAAAATATCAGTCCAAAATTTCAGTCCTTTCTTTATATTGATGATCTAATTGAATAACAGAGCAGGTTGGCATTACTCTAAGTATAGGCAAAAAGACTTACAAATAACTTGGTAAAAAAAGGAATATATGAGACCAAATACTGGTCTAATGCTCCAGTACTTCTGCTCAATTCTCTTCCGCCACATCAGAAAGAAGTTACTGGAATTAAATACTGTATGTAGTGTTTGATATATTATAATCTGCAAAATAACCCTACTACCCATGATCAATCTCAGAGAGTGGTCTTTTCTTTCTTCACATTATATGAAATTTGCAATGAAATTTGCTTTCCAGCATATATATCCTGTCTTTGTGGGCTTTTGATTTGGGAGATTGTTTGCCATGGCTTTCCTCATAGCCTTGACTGTGCAATTTATTCTCATTGAACCTTATTTGAAAACAGAATAATAAATAATAATAAACTCAACCTCAAAGGTTGATGTTGATATATAGCATGTAACTGTGTTAAAGAACCATTGATTAACACATTCTGATTTCTACTAATTTATTTTTTTAGCTAACTGATTGCATCATTACACTTGGAAAAAAAAACCAAAGTATGATCCATACATTGTGGTTCATTGTGCATGAAATTAAAGCTATTTTCTATTTTCCCTGGAATTCACAAAGATGCATTCCCAACTTAAATCATGCTTCCTAAAGCAAATGTCCTCGACTACCAGTCATACCAGGTGAGAAAAGGAGCAGGAAATAACTTCAAAGCACAGCTGTTTAACAGCAGGAATGCAATTTAGGTGTAATGTACTAGAAACAAGTAAACAACACATTCTGATTCCTGCTTTTAGTCAGTAGGCAATGAATGAGTCAATATGGGAATGTTTTCATTACTTTTTCACCCTATTTTTAACAAATTATACTCTTAAAAAGGTAGCATAGATGATGATGTGGTAGATGTGGGCCTGCTGGTATTGACAAGAGTTGAAGTAAATATTAAAGTGTCACCTTTAGCAGTTTAAAGACAAAATTGTATCCAGCGTTCACAGAATTGTATATATGCAAAAGACCACAAGTCTTTCAAAATTGTTCGGAGGAGCTTTATTACTTAAAAAATATTGCTGTATTTGGAATCTGAAATACTTTTATTTGAAGTAAGAGTTAGGATTTCCTGCAACATTCTATACATCTGTGTTTTGAAGGCTACTTAGAAATTGCAGTACTTGTAAAGTCTAGCAGTCCGTTTGTTGGTAGCTGAAAGCTGCTACACATAGATTAATATTAGTGGTGCAGACTCTGCACTAATTGCCAATTCAGACTTCTCATTTTGCCTTGTAAAGTCCTCTCTGAGTTGGCAATTGTGTACATGCAAGACTATCTGCTTTAAGTTGAGTTTATTATCCACCCACATAAAGATGTAGAAGGTTTTGTCCAAGTATCCATAGTAGATTCATGGAAAGGTAAGAAATGTGTGTTTTTCTGTTCCAGTCCACTTGAAGGACCATCTCATCCTCCTGGAATTGGCCTGCCACACCCATGACAGTAGAGGAGACATGTTGTGGATCCTGTTGGCCTGAGTATTCCGGTTCATAGGTCCAGGAAAAGGGCCTTCTCTGCCATTGATCTTGCCCCCTGGCATGAGGTTGGCTCCAATCCTCATGACCTTCCATAAGATCCTAAAGACCTGGCAGTGGAAGTGGTTGATTGATTAACAACAGATCACCATTCCATGCTCCTGCTCCTACCCTTCCCATCTTTTAACTTGGACTACTGTTTTTGGTTGTATTTGTAATTGTAAGCAGCCAGAGTTACCCTGTGGTAAGTTGGGCAGCCAATAATTTTTATTTATAAATAAATAAATAATAGCTTGTTTTTTTAATTGTAGATCCATATGTTCTCTTCACCCTTCATATTTGGGAAGATTGTGTAAAAGGATTTGGAAATGCATAATTGTGATTATGACATAATATATAGTTGATATTAACAATGATTAATGGCTAATATGTGGTATGTTTTGAATTGTGTTGTGATAAATAACTTATTTAAACAGCTCTTGAGTTTTAGTAGTGTATTATAATATTAACAACAGAGTAAATAAATGGTCTTTGGTATTGGACTTTCTGGTTTAAACATGTCTTTGCAAATTGATCCCAAGGCACTCTAGTTCTTCAAAATAGATTTTAACTGAAGGGAAGGGAAAGGGAAGGGAAAGGGAAGGGAAGGGAAGGGAAGGAAAAGTCCCATAGTATGATATTTCCATCCTAGCATGATCATTTTGGATCTAGAAAAATCAAATGTTGATTTGAGTATTGTTTATTGATTGTCAGAAGAATATAATATTCCCTACTTAAATGGGAAATTAGTATAACACCTTTTAAACTTTTAATCATTTACAAAGATATGGTGGAGCTTTTTCCATAGCAAGATTAAATCCATTGCCCTCCAAGGTATTTGAGGGAAAATAGCACAGTATTCTAAGAACTAAGCAAAGTGTTCATATAGATTAAATAAATTAGAAACATTAGACTGTGAGTTTATTTATTATAAATTTCATTTTGTACTTAAAAATGTTCAATACATCTGCTCATTGTTCATACCAGAGGCAGAGTATGTGATTTTCTTATTGGAGGGATTAGTTTCCATTTGCATCAAAGAAGGTGAAACTTTTTTTTTAATTATTGTTTAGACTTGCTTTAAAGCATGGACAATCAAATATTTCATGATCTAATAGTTGCATGCTTATTTTACTTTAAAAATCTTTTCTAAATAAATTTTCTTGTTTTTAATTTAGGTTGATATTTCTTCATAAAATAAAATTGATTGGTGCTGAAATATTTAAATATTTTTCTGTAAAATTTGGAAAAATTATAATACATATATCAGGAAGAACTACAGTAAATGTAAAATGTAACTAAGTATCAATATATGATTAAATACCAATTTATAAAAAGTAAAATTGGTGCACATTAAATATATATTTATCCAGGATGCTGATTTTCATATTTTCTTAATAATACCTTGATTTTTGGTTAAGACTGGGTGGCACAGTGGCTCAGCACTTAAGACATTGGGCTTGTCAGCTGGAAACACTGGGCTTATCAGCCCAGGTTAAAGACCCAAACATCGCACATCCTAGCTCCTGCCAACCCAACAGTTCAAAGAATACAAATGGAAGTAGATAAATAGATACCACTTCAGTGGGAAGGTAATATCACTCTGTGACATCATGCTGACTACATGACTGCAGAAATGTCTTCTGCTAGTGCTGGTTCTTGAAACAGAGATGAACATGGGCCCCTGATGAAAATCTGCAGAGACTCTTTTACCTTATTTTATGGTTAAGACTATAGCATTTGAATCAATATAAAAGAGACTCCTGTAATCTGGCAGCTGTTCAACTAATCAGAAAGCCAATTTTAGTTCTACCACAATTGGTGGCCTACCTACACTTACATCACTAGATTTACGTGAGATGCAAAAGAAATAAATAAAGAAATCACTGTCACTTTTCCTCCTTGCTTTCCCAAAAGCTGGAGCTGCTGGGAAGGATGAATAATGATGGCAGTATTGTGGCAAATCAGACAGCAAAAACTCTCCAAGCTTGCTATAATCAATTAAAGGCTTTGCTATATACCAAGATTCATTGTCAGGTATCTGTGTGAATCTACCTGAAATGAAGCTTTCATCTAAAGCACATATCAGCTATTGAGAAAGCTTTAGAATATATATTGTGAGATTGATGCACAGATTTGTCTGATGTGATCAGACAATTTAAGCTTGCTACAGCATATGCTAGTTTGGTTTTTACAGTTTCAGCTGCTTCAACAGTTTCTAAGAGACAGCGTTCTGAAGCAAGATTAATTTCGTGCAAAAAACTTGTATTACTGTGAATATCTCTGTGCCATAGGTCCAAAGAATGTTATTGTATTATACTTTACCTTTAATTTGTTATTGCTGCTTTTGCTCTTTTTATTATTGTTTCCTTTCTAATTTGGTAAATGTCCTACATTTTTATCAGTTGTTAAATTTACTGTTTTAACTGTATTGTAAATCAGTTTAAGGATATTTTTAATGGTACCTAAAATACAGGTGCTTTCAAGGGACCTTGAATTGAGCTCATGATAATACGAGGGCTATCCACAAAATATATTATGTTTTCATCTGTAGCAAGAAGGAGCGGAGCTAGCATGGCCATCTTTGGTCTGTGTGTCTGCCCCTTAGTCTGCATCTAGTCATGCTAGTGGGAGGTTCGTATTGTTGCCTGTTATTTCACAGGAAACGTTTGAAATGTGTGCTGCAATTGAAAATCCCATGAGTTGTGAGGTGCGGATCAGTGATAAGGTTTTTGTTGGCAACTGTGTGAAGTGTACAGAGACAACATCATCACTGAAGGTGGAGTGCGCCAATGGTGCATTAAGTTTAAAAATGTAAAAATGGGATGAACTAACATTCATGATGAACAGCAGAATGGACGTCTGAGCATTGTGACTTGATGAACTGGTCACGAAAGTCGATGACAAGATTCGTGAAAACTGCCGTTTCACAGTAATGGAACTTTTGCTTAGTTTTCCACAAATTTCACACAGTTTGTTGAATGAAATTGTTGCACAAAAGCTAGGCTACCACAAATTTTGTGCAAAAGATGGGTGCCAAAAATCCTGATAGAAAACCACAAAGTAGCATATGTCTGCATCATTGACATTTCTGTACTCTTTCAACAAAGATGGAGATTCATTTCTTTGATCGAATCATAAACTGGAGACGAGACTTGGGTCAAACATGTGAACAGTGAGACCAAATTAGCAGTCTTATGGAGTGGGGGCACACAAATTCCCCCAAAAAACACAAAAGAAAATGTTTGCAAATGTTCTCTGCAGGAAGATTATGGCGACTGTTTTTGCGGAAGGCAAGAGTGTTGCTCTTATTGATTTTCTGGAACATGGTGCAACAGTAAACTCTGTGAGGTATTGTGAAAACGTTGCAAAAACTAAGAAAAGCAATTCAGAACAAAGCGTAGAGGAAAGTTAAGCTCAAAAATTTTGTTTTTGCATGACAATGCCCGACCCCACACATAGGCAAAATCGCACTCAAGAAGTCCTGAAAGCTTTCAAGTGGGAGATTTTTCTTCATCCGCCCTACAGCCCCGATTCTGCATCAAGCGACTACCACTTGTTTCCAAGGACGAAGACCTGGCTTGGAAACACAGTGCTTTAACGATGACACGGAACTGCGGGCAGGCGTGACTGACTGGCTCAAATCTCAGGCGGCTGAATTTTTATGACAATGGAATTACAAAGCTTGTTCACCGCCATGATAAGTGCCTCAATTTGTTGGTTAATATGTGGAAAAGTAATATTTAAGTGTCACTTTCAAGTGTGTTTTTTTTCTATCGCAAAACGTAATCTATTTTGTGGATAGCCCTCGTAGAACAGAAGAAAAAGGAGTAACAATATGCCCCTTTCTTTTAATCCTATTGAGACCAGGATTTTCTGTTTTGTTTTAACATCACAAGCATCAGAAGATATGGATGAGATGCCAGTAGGGACGGAATCCACAATTCTGTGGATTAANTTTTGTTTTAACATCACAAGCATCAGAAGATATGGATGAGATGCCAGTAGGGACGGAATCCACAATTCTGTGGATTAAAATCTGGATGTTTTTTAGGAATCGGATCTAAATTTTCCCCAAATCTTTCTTTTTTGTCTGTGTCAAAGCAAACAAACCCAAACATTTGTCCATGAATGGTGAATGCCTGTGTTTCAATGCCACTCTTGTACTTATTTTGTATCCTGTATGTAGTTAACTAAGTCAATACTGGACTTTACATTTAATTTAAATATAATGAATTTCAATTAGGGTTTGGTCTCTTTCAAGGTTGACTCATTTCTCAGCAAGTTAACATGCAGAACAGAAGATTTTATATTCCATTGTCAACTTTTACCTAATCCATCCATCTGTTTCCTCAATTTTTCGGTCTTGAATACTTTTCCTTATTAAGCATCATAAATAAGAAGTGAGGGTAGTTTACAGAATGAGTTATACAGTGATGAGAGCACATTGGCTGTATAATTAACTTGAACCTAGAAAATTACAAGAAAATGAAACAAATATTATTTTAAGTATTAGAGAACTTTTCTTGTACTGTCATGTATCCTGATCATCCTTCTCTTTGGAGATCTGAAGGCTTTTTTATTTTTTGTCTTATCAGTTATTTTCTTCAATTTTTTCAATATTTCTCAAGCATTTAAATTACAGGTTGTCCTCGACTTATGACAATTGAGCCCCAAAGTTATGTTAGAGAGGCATTTGTTAAGTGAGTTTTGCTCCATTTTATGACATTTCTTTCCACAGTTGTTAAGTGAATCACCACAATTGTTAAATTAATAACAGGATTGTTCAGTCAGTCTGGCTTCCTCATTGACTCTGCTTGTCAGAAGGTCACAAAAGGTGATCACATGACCCAGGGACACTGCAACAGCCATAAATATGAGTCAGTTTCCAAGCATCTGAATTTTGATCACATGATGATGGTGAGCTGCAATGGTCATGTGAACAATTGTCACTTTTTCCAGTACCATCCAGTCACTAAATGAACTATTGTAAGTTGAGGACTGCTTGTAAATTATACTGTTTAATTATTATTAAAATGTTATTTAAAACTCCACACTAAATAGACAATTGTAATAATAATGATAATGGTGATAATGTTGCTTGCCCTAATTATTTCATGATTGCCTGGCTGTGATATATTGTGGGAGGTAATCTGAAAAACAGTCCAAAATCTGTTAAATGCAATTCATGTAGCAGTTGATTCTAACCCACAAAGTCCTAAAATACTTCGGTTTTAAGTTTTTGTTCAGGGGTGTTTCAAGAAACAATGAACTAACCAGTAAAGCACTGGGCAATATTATTCTACTTGGAGAAAAAGAAATAAATTAAATAAATATAAATCACTTAACTTCACAAGCATCAGTATAATTTTAGCTTCTAATTAAAGTTTGGTATAAATAATTTGCCCCTATATATATAGTGCAATATTTTAACCTGCTATTTGACCTTCAGATAAAACAGGTGAAAAGTTTGTGTGCTGATAATGAGACAATAAATTTGTAAACTGGAGCTATACCTGTACCTTGCTTAATTGGTTGAACTATGACAATGAGCAATCATGAAACAACATGTCTCTTATTTCTGAGTTAAGCATACCTATATGCCCAAGAATTAAAACCAGGACAATAGCAGAAACAGAGATGGCAATGACAAACAAAACTAGGACTGTTTTTTATTATGCAAAATTTGTAAGCTACTTCAAACTTGCAGCAGAGTTTGAATAAGAGAAGTAAAGAAGAATAATTAATAATAAATGCTTCAGATATTGGAGCTTAAGCTAAAATGAAAATATAGCTATGAAATTATTCTATGTATCTCATCCCTTTTTGGAAGAAATGGGGAGAGGAGAAGATAGGATGGAGAGAGAACTTAATATTTTCTGGTTTTGATTCAAGAAATCTCAGTTTCAAAGCAACTTTGAAAATAAGTTTCTATGCTTTTTCTTCACATAGTAATAAAATATTAAAGGGCTGATAATCAGTTTTAGTCTTTGATCTTCAGTGAGTGTAATAGGAATTTTTGTTTCAAATTAAGTAGTATTTTAACAGAAAAAAACCCATTACTCAGAAAGGAATAAATTCTACTGATAACAGCTTAACATATAAACATACACTAGAAGATATTTCTGGTTGTCTTGCCTACACATTGCCTAACAAATAAAGTAAGGACAAAGATTAGACAATTTAATCAGGATTACTCTATGTCAGCTCTACTAAGAATGTAAATTGTGACAATATAATTTCTAGAAAACAGAAAAAGAATGTTGGTTAAAAAATAAAAAAGGACCAATATGTTCTTTTTAAAATGTAAATGTTATAAAACATTTATATAGTAAATGTAAATAATAATAAAACTATTTTCTTCACATATAAAATATGAACTAAGCTAGAAAGATACATAGTGATTGAAGTGATTGAAGATATCTAATTTACATAAGATTAGCGTTTTTCCACAACTTCTCTGATTCAAAAGTGCAAATGGGCAAGACTTCTGGAAATTTCTTGGATGCATTCATACAGTTTCCCTGGCAATAATACCAAAGTAGCTTTTCACTGGTATCTTCTGGGGGTTTTTTTTTTTTCAATCTAGCCTAGAACTTTGTTATTTTTCTGGCAATCCTTCTTTGTTTTATACAACAGAAGAAAAAAGAAAACTTTTCTTTCTTAACAAAAAAAGTTAAGAAACATCCACATGGTTTCCAACCTTCTTTTCAATAGATAATTCCATTCTCATTGTCCCTCTTCCCTCTTAGTATTTTATCTTTACGTCTTCATTTTGTTCTTGTTTTTCTCAATGTTTAATCCATAAATCAATTCATTTTTCCTCCTTATTTTCTGGTCATCTTCTATTGAAGTAGTAACCAGAACTGATTATGATTAATTATTATTATGATTATGACTGACTTCTGAAGTCAGTCAAGATTGACTGGATTATTATAAATGAACTATAATATTTTCTAATATATAATATTAGATTTTTTGTGCGCAGTAGTGACTCAGAATTAGACAATCAGCTACAGTTCTCTATTTGTAGGTGTGTAAAAATAAATCTGCAGTTGAAAGCATATCCAAACCCAAGTTCATAACAGATTGTTTCAGAAAAAATATTAACAGCACCAATCAGCTATTTAAAAGTAGAATCTATGTGAGACACTTTAAGTAATATATCAAAGAACTCTAAAGCAAGATGCATAAGATTAGGTTTTTTATATACCAACAAAATCTTTTTTCTTCATTATCAGTTCTATCTCACATTGATAATTGGCAATAGATGGTAAAAATGTTTGCACTGTTACATAGAGAAGTCACTGTTAGAATAAAGAAACAGTAACTTCACTTATGTTGTGGACGAGTAGAATGGCTACAACATGGAAGAATTTTGACATGAAAAATAAAGTTAAAAGATGCAGAGCTGCTTTCAAATGATATGGGAGAGAGATATGTTATATTCAGCTCAAAATGATCACTGTGCACTAGTTCCATTGGCATTTATGATCAGGGTCTTAATTGGTATAAATGATGATAAATGCACTTTTTCCAAGAATTCAAGGCTGCAAATTAAGTGCTAAAAATGCATTATAGTATATTTTCAGAAAACCAGTTGCATGAAAGAATAAAATTCAAATAATGAATAATCACTACTGCACGTATTCCCAGCAAAATGCAAGAACAGCAGAACTATAATTCTCAGAGTCGAAGAAAACCCAAAAGGGGAAAAATGGGAAAGGAGTACTTTCCATTCATGTAATGTGAATTTAAAAACTGTAACTAGCATCACAATAAATGTTTGATTGGTAGATTAAAAAAAAAACGTTTCTGTGAAATGTTTGCCTGAGGCTATTTTCCTCAAAATGTTCAGCTTAGCATCATATTCTGGAAAAGGTATGCCCATATTCTATTGGGCAGATCAATCTTAATCCAGAATTATTGATTGCAGCAAACCTACAGGCAAAAAACATTACCGGAGATTGTTTTGAGGCAATCTTCCCTTTTAACATTGCACTTTTTTTTTCAATCTTATTATCAAGCTTTCTTAGCTGGGGGGTCTGCAAAACATGTTTTATATGCTTGATTTGAAATGCAAAGAATTCCTCCTCCCATACAGAGCCAGAAACACATGTACCCATACTTTATATGGATAAAATGATCAAACTACCAACTGAGGGACTTGGAACATGCAGTACTGTTTTCAACCATTTAGTATTTATATTATTATCAGAGATATTATCCCCAAATGATATGATTCTTCCTGTTGCACTGTGTGCATATCCATTTGCAATTTTCATAACCCAAAGAGATTGCCCTAATATATAATTGTTCCTAAAGTAATTCATTAGATTTTTTTTTCAAATAAAAATTGTTCTGTTCCCAATATTATTGTCCCTTTGTAAAGTTTTTCAAAGTCCAATTTAAACTCTCCTTTATGTACGCAGCTTTTAGAAAGATATATTCATTTTTGAAAGAAAATGACAATCCAAATTCTTTTCAATATTGTCACATTGGTACAAAGAAATGCATCTTGCAAAGAAAGGCATCTTGCAAAACTGCCATCAAAATCTGTGATTGTTTCCCTTTATATCCATTGAACCAAATATATCCTCCAATTTCCCAATTCTGAGATTAGTCTCTGACAATTTATTTCTTTTCTTCCTTTACAAAAGCCATATGATTCATGCTTACATGAAGTCACATAAAGTTTGGAATATATCCAGATCCAGTATATAGCTATACAATTATAAATAATTGTTTAGTTTTGTTTAGTGTACTTTTATTGTCATTGCACCTCATACAATAAAATTAAACACCATCTTCAGTGTACAGTATAACTTTGAAAATAATCACAAACACACATCCTTCACATTCTATAGTTTGAATTGAAAACCCCGAATATTGCATTAATATTGCACTAACATTGCAAGAAACAAAATATTCAGTTTCTTCAACCATATGAAAATATTGAATTTGGAGTCAAGCACTGCCTAAATTAAAATATATTAAGTTAAACTGTTAAATATATTAGGAAGAAATTGTTATAATATTGCATATATTAGATGAAATATATAGAAACAAAGTTTTCAACAGTTTTTAAACAAAGGATTTCAAAATTGATGTGCAAATATGGTAGGACAAATTTATTTTGATGAAAATGTGTATAGTACAGATTATCTGTCTATCATCTATATCTATCATATTTTTATATTTCTCTAACTTTAGCAAGTCAAAGTAATTTACAGAATCCAAAAATTTAAAGAAATAACAATAAAAAAATTATATGAACAACCAAGTTCCCTGTCCATCCCAAACTAAAGTTAATATTGTATACTCTCATGAAGTTATCCTTCAAGCACACAGTAGCAATCCATTTGAGGCTCTAAAGGTTATGAACAGCTTTTAATGGAACCAAGAAACCTATTGATCAGGTGTAGCAACCACAGGATACATTTCATTGGTGAACCTGCTTAGTCCCATTATGTCATGCCCATATCGGAGCCTGAATCTGTGGGGAAAGATGAGCTGGAACTGGAGCAGACAGAGATCAAGTGGGCAGCTTTTTTGGTTTCGGAGGAGAATGGGGAGGAGCAAGCCCAGTCAGGCCAAGGCCTTTCAGGATTGGGACAGCTTGTAGGCAGGGAGGCTAAGCAGTGAACATGAAAAACAGAGTTCAGGTGATGAGCAAGGACTACCCCCTCTTGATCCTTGAGCACAGAGAGTGGAGAAATGGTGAGAACAGTGCAGACTGACCCAGCTATTCCCACTACTCTCATTGCCTGAACTCTGTCTCTCATGTTCACTGCTTAGTCTCTCTTGGTCATCCTGACCTAGTGGCTTACATGTAGACACACACTCATCAAATCCTTCTTCCAGCATGCCTGTCCTATTGTAGTGTCAAACCAACTCTATTTTTCCTTATTGTGAATGCGGAGCTTCAGTAATTGGCTAAACAAAAGCAAAAAGTGAAAATTATAAAGCAAAGTACAGGCTTCTGTGGTTGCTATGAGACTCCCTTTTCACCTCTCCAGTCACAAACAGTATCTCCATCCCAAGGTGGCAGATCTGGGAGATTTAAAAGAATGTATACGCAACAAAATAAGCCAGTGTTTGTATTTGATTAAAGAATAAAACTCAGTTTGATTCAGAGAAACTTATTTTCAAGGAATGACCTTAGACCTGAATCAATAACTGACTTTATGAGCATCTTGGAAGAATTGTCCTTTTTTGTTCAAAATTGCACTATATCTACAGGATTAAAAAAGGTGTTAAAAATCTCTGAGTTAATTTTACAAGTTATAATAGCCAGGTTGCAGGATAGGTGCTATGGCAGAAACACAAATGCTATAAAACTGCCACTGTATCTCAGAACTCTTTCTATCTTCTAACCTAGTAAAACTGGCAATTTTCTATGTTCCAAATCCTTATCCACAAAAGTGAATAACAAGTTTTCAGAAAGCAGAACTAAACAACTATAGAGATTTCATGGAGATGATTATCAATTGCAAATTATGTCTCTTATTCAACAATACAGATAACTCTCTAACTGATATCATGCAAATCTCAGTAACTGCAATGAAAAATTTCTTTAATTGAGAATCACTTTTTTAGTTTAATTTAACATAGTTTGTTCAATTTATTTGGGGGATTTATATCTAGTAACCTCGGTTATTTGTTCAAGCTATGTCGTAATGATTTTCTTAAATCTGCTATATGTTCCTGTCACTTGCCCACTTGCTTTTTATTGTAGACTGCTAAGAGAAATATATCGCATACCAAGCTAAATAAATATATTATACACTCTCACACCTAATGTTACAAGAATGGAAAATCCTATTAGGGGGATGTTTTTGCTTCTTCTTTCTTGTTAGACTGTGGATATTGGTAGCTTATAAAAATACACTTACCTTTGAATTTAATTTCTGAAATATTGACTTTTTTTCAAATGGGAACACATTGAACTGTTGTAAAGAATATCAGTGAGAATCTATTTTTCCTCCCTTCTTCATTTTCCAACACACCATAAAGCAGTGTAAAATGTCTTCCCACTTTTAAAAAGTATGGAAGACCCCAAAAGAGCTTTTGTTTGTATGGGTTGTATTTATTAATATTTAAAAATTTAAAATGACTTATTCATTGCTGCTACCATTATATCAGCTTACAATTCTTCAATGAGATTTTAATATTGTATTATTTTAAATAGTATTTTAAATACATATATATTTTAATAAGCTGACATTGACATTTTAATAAACACAGCCATAACTCTATTCCAGGATCTTAAAATGTTTATATCCTTCTAGTATCTGTGAAGCGTAATGAAAGGGTAGATTTTGGAAATTGTATTAATTTTTCTTCATGTTCGCTATTTTCTTTAATCACCAAACTAGAAAATACTATTTTCTACTCACCCCAACACACAAACATACACAAGAGGCATTTCTTGTCGAAATTATTGTATTTTCAGATAAGCTGGAAACACAATCAGCACTACTTAGCTCTGTGATGTGACTTTTATCCTCACTAATGAGAGGTCAGCTCTCTATGGAGTCACGGAAGTAACAATATTTTGCTATCTTGCGAGTGTCTTTTTTCTTTTAATTCCATACCCCCTGAATATAAGACACTAAAAATTTATAGGTTAAAGCAGGCTTTTTAAAAATAAGTATTTGTTTTATTTCAATATTGACTAGCCAAATATTGTTAGGAAACTGATAGATAAAGGCATACTACAGTATTTACCAGTCATCAAGAAGCAAATGGAAACCAGGGACACATTTTAGATATAGAGATACTGATAATCGGGGGTGAGCTGCTGGGGGTTCGCAGGGGTTCAGGAGAGCTCCAAGCTAAGTTTCTGTGCACTTTGGAGAACCCGCAAATCCCATTCCTGGCTGGCCCCAACCACTTCATTCCAGCATGGACCCTTCCAGCAGTCCCCACGCAGCCCATTCTGGATACAGGTAAGTGCAGAGTGTGCATAGAGGCTTGGGGAGGGTGAAAAATGGGCCTCCTGGAAATTTGAAAAGGCTGGAAATTGGCCCGTTTCCAGCTTCCAAGTAGCCTCTGGAAGCCGGGGAGGCTGTTTTCACCCTCCTGGAGGCTCGAGGAAAGCCTCCGGAGCTCAGGAAGGCAAGAACACCCCGTACCTCGCTGTGGTGCAGGAGGCTGACTAGGCCACACCCACCATGGCCACACCTACCCAGCAACTGGGCAGAGAACGCTTTGCTAAAATTTTTGAAGCATACTCCTGCTGATAGTGACATAGATATATGGCTATAGATATATAGATAGCAGAGATCAGTTCTCTCAAACATTAAGTGTTCCAGATAGCAACTTCCAGAATTCCCATTAACATGCCATATCAATCATTTTTGATGTTGCAATCCCATCTGTTTGTGAGGATTTCAAATTGGGAGAAGGTTGTCATTTATACCATAAGAACTAAACTCAAATCCTTGTTTTTTTTCTTTTTATGTCTAATAGTTAATATGCACACACAAATACACAAACATCCCTCATAAATTTCTTTAAATTACTTGGTATTGAAACAATGAAGCATCTTGTTCCTATTACATTTATTGTGAAATTTTCATGTTCTCATTTCAATAATCTGTATATAGTGTAATTCTTGGCCATATGGCTTATTGTGTGGATAGGGGCCTAATAAACCACACACGACAACAATCTACCCAGAGGTCAATTTTACAAAGCCTAGAATTGAAATTGCTTCTGATATTAATAACTTTTCAGTTTGGGGTATCCATCATACATAATGGTATGTGGGAAAGACTTTGGGCAAAGAGATCCTGCAAAGGGAATAGTCAAATAAAAGACAGTATAGCCTGCTGCTAGACAATGTAAAGAACAAGAGTCTTGGGTTTCATAATTAAGGCCCTGTCACATTGGCCGATGGATGCAAAATGTTTCTAAAAAGGACACAGCGGACGAGAAAATGTTCCATCCATTGTTATCTGTTCTCAAAAGTGCCCTGAATTTGCATAAACAGAGCAGACAACAACGGAAAGGAACGGATGGGGGGAGGATGTAGAGAGGATGGAAAGCAGATGCTCCATGGAAGCCTAGCGGATGGAAGCGGATGGGAGCGGATGGCACATCCGCAGGACTTTGGGTGAGCAGGATTTTGCACATTTGCGCAGGTAACTATATCCTGGGAGCACAGCGAATTGGACCCGTAGCGGAAGGAGCGGATGCAGAGCGGATGAATCGGATGCAGAGCGGAAGCTGAGTGGAAGCCTAGTGGAAGCCTAGCGGATGCACAGCATTCACTGCACATGCGGGGAGGATGCATTGCGTCAGCCCCATGGATATAAAGGGAAGCAGCTCGCAAGCAGGTCACCATTCAGAGAAAGACTTGCTTCCAGACAACGCTCTCCAGCCAGCCAGCCAGCAAGCCAACAAGCCAACAACCCAACAACCATGGGAAGAAGAGAAAGCCTTAGCCATCTGCTGCCAGCCCTGCCAGCCCCAAGAGGGACAGAGGCCACCATCCCACCCCTGGCCCCTGACTCTGCTTCGGCCTGTCTACTCTGCTTCTGGGTCTGCTGCTCTCTGGTGCTGGACTCTTGCTGGGCTGCTCGGGCTGCTCTGGTGGTGCTTCTGCTGGCTTGCTCCTGGGGCTGGGGCTTCTGCTGGTGCTTACTCTGCTGGCACTGCTCCTGGGCTGGAGTTTCTGCTGTGTTTACTCTGCTGGCACTGCTCCTGGTACTGGTGCTTCTGCTGGTGCTTACTCTGCTGGCACTGCTCCTGGTCCTGCTGGTCCTGCTGGTGCTCCTGGTGGTGCTGTTGCTGCTGGTGCTGCTGGTGCTCCTGGTGCTCCTGGTCCTGCTGGTGCTCTGTCCTGCTGGTCCTGCTGGTCTCTGGGTGCTCCTAGTCCTGCTCATGCTCCTGGTCCTGCTGGGCTCCTGGTCCTGCTGGTGCTCCTGGTCCTGTCCTGGTCCTGCTGGTGCTGTGTGTGCTGCTGCTGCTGCTGCGCTGGTGCTGCTGGTGCTGCTGGGCCTGCTGGTCCTGCTTTGCTTGCTACTGTTTTTGTTGTTGCTGCTGCGGCTGCTGCTGGTGGTGTGGAGAAGCAGCCCCTACAACCTTGAGCCCCTCTGAGGAGGCAATACACAATCGAGAGAAGAACATGAGGAGGAGGTGCTGGAGTGGCTGAGGGAGAATGAATATCTTTGGCAGAAGGGACACAGGCTCTATCGAGACACCAAGAGGAAGCAGGCTGCTTGGAGAGAGAAGGCGGAGAGCCTGGGCTACACTTGGAGGTGCTCCTCGGCTGGTGGAAGCACATGCACACCTGGTACGGGAAGCTGCACCTCAAGAAATCTGGCCAGCTGCGGTCAAGCTGACGGACCGAGAGACCTACATGATGGCCAAGTGCAGCTTCTTGGAGGGTGAGATCCGCCACCGAGGAGCAGCCCCTCTCACAACCCTCTCTCAGGCAGCCCGCAGAGAGCCAGTCATCTTCTGGCCAAGAGTCAGCTCCTGTGTCCAGGCAGGTATATGTAGAGCGTGCCATTATGGAGACCCCCCCGACAGCTGCACTACCCATGGCTGAGCGCATGGAGGACCCCTGACGCATGGGAGCAAGGAGAGGGCACTTCCACCACAGCCCAACCTGCATCCACCCCCAGCTCCACCTCACAGAAAGGCAGAGAGGCAGACCGGAGGGGCAGAGCCACACTGTCCTGCTGGAGATCAGGGACACCATTAGAAGCAGCGTAGATCTCCTCTCTCAGCTGGTACACACCGACGTCCATCCTCCAGCCACAAGCCCTTCCTCACCTACGTCAACCAGACCTTCATGAACATGTCAGAAACACAGTATCAGGTGGTGAGGGACAGGATCACCAATCTTCTTCACACAACCCTCCAGACCAAGCTGAACCTGCTCCCACCCAGTCCAGGCCTGCTCCTCACCCCAGCTGATGTCACTGCCCTTCCAAGGCATTCCACAGGCCCTCACCTACCAATGCTACGGTTACCAGTAGGTCCAGCAGCAGAGGCAGCCCTTCCCAGTCCAGGCACAGGTACATCGGACGCCACGTTGCCACTGGCCACCGATGCCACCACGCCACAGATGCCACCATGCCACAGATGCCACAGATGCCTCACCTCGCTCAGCTGCAAGACAAGACATCCCCACTACACTGCTCCTTCCTCCATCCCACAGCCAAGCCCGGCCTCAGAACATCTGTCATCGGTATTGGGGCTGACACCCCATGGCATGGAGGAAGGGGCTCTCAACATCACGGGACTGAGCCATGCGTCTGAGAGCTTCCTTACACACTGTCCCCTGTTGTCCTCTCAGGGCCAGGCACCCAATGGTGCCTCAGACCAGCACTCCAGCAGCACCTGGACCCTCACCCTGAGACTGGGCATGCCTCCGAGTGACCAAGAAGAGTGCCGCAGAGACTGGGTGGCTACCTGTTGACTTTATTTTTTGCTTTGGACACTTGACTTGGGTCATTTTGCTTTTACAGCTTGTTATTAATAAAGATTATCTTTGCTTCACACACTTGCTTCATTTATTTTAATAAATAAAGTCTTGGTCGAAACTTTTAAAAATGGTTTAAGCCTTTGCATGCTTGTGGGATGGGTTAAGATAGCAGGGGATGGGCAGGAATACCTTGGGATGGGTAATAGCTTTGGGATGGGCAGGGATACTTGGATGGGTAATAGCTGTGGGATGGGCAGGGATACCTGGGATGGGTAATACCTGTGGGATAGATAAACCTCCAGTGCAAGCATAGTGGGACTGTATGGTCCACCCTCCCAGGTGCCACACCTTTGGTCCTTCATTATCAATAACAATGTAATCATTGATCCACACATTTCAACATAAACACAACTCTTTATTAAATGCCCTGTTCATTGTAGGCCACCCAACATACATGGCACAAATCATCAGTGTGATGAGATAGGCTGAAGGAAGCATCCATTAATCATCTACCATCCTGACTTGCCACTCCACTGCTCCAGCTGGGGAGTTGCACCAGTGTCTCAGGAGGTTGAGCTGCTTCTTCCCTTCACGTGAGGCTCTTTCGGGGCCTTGCACATCCAGAGTGTCTATCAGGTTTCGCCCTTGCCTCCATTCCCAGGCTCCATGTCCCCATTGCCTTGTTGGAGGTCCACAAGCCTGTTCTGCAACACTGGGTAGTGGGTGCGCATGAGATTGTGCAGGATGCAGCAAGCTTCCACGATCCTCCTCATGGTCTGTGGGCAATGCTGCATGGTGGTGAGAAGTACCTGGAACCTGTTGGCCAGGTTGCCAAAGGCGTTCTCCACCACCCGTGTTGCCCTGGACAGCCTGTAGCTGAAGATCTCTCTTCACGGGTGAGGCGTCTGGAAGTGTAGGGCTTCATGAGGTAGGTTCTGAGGAGAAGGCGTCATCCCCACGATGAAGTAGGGCACATCTTGTGTGTCGTTGGGCAGGGGGTCTGGATCTGGGAAGCCCATGATGAGGTTGCGTTCCAGCCCCTCCTTGAGAGGTGACTGCGTTGTATACCTGGGCATCTGAAGATGAGCCGTTGCCTGAAGCATCGATGTACATGAACTTGTAGTCAGCATCGACCATGGCGAAGAGGATGATGCTGAAGAAGCCCTTGTAGTTGAAATAAGTGGACCCTGACTTGGCTGGAGCTTTGAAGGCCACGTGCTTCCCATCTATGGCTCCAACGGTGTGGGGGAAGTTCCACTTCTGATACCACTGCTCTGCAACTTTCTTCCAGCCTTCTTCAGTGGAGGGGCACTGGAGGAGCTCCTGCAGGTAATTCTTCGATGATGGCCTGCACCGCTTCTCTGACCACAATGCTGATGGTATTGTGTGGCACCCTCCAGCCGTACTGCATGCTCCTGTATGTGGTCCCTGAGGCCAGGTGGCGCAGAGTCAGTGCCACCTTGAGCCAGGGTCCAGGCTGGGCTGGAAGTTGGCACTCTGCTTAGTCAACCTGGGTCTCAGCCGCTCCACAGTTTCATCAAATATGGCTGGAGGCATCCTCATGAAGTTCTGGAATGCACGAGGGTCTTCGTTCCTCAGCTCCACAATCAGCTTGTTGTACAGTCCGTACTCTGCTCTTCTCCCGATCCATCTTCCTGTAGAACAGGTGAAGAGCCTGTAGATGGCTTCACACTGTTGCAGAATGATGGTGGCTACCAAAAGGAGTGTGTTACAATCCATGGTGGAGATGATTGGATGCTGTGGAAGAGCAAGAGCAAGATGAAGGCTGAAGAGGTCTGCATAGCAGGGCTACTGGACTGAAAGTGAGATCCAGGTGAGTTCCTCCCCTTTTATAGGAAATATCGTTTTTTTGCTCGGTGTCCTTTGTCTTGACATCCTCTAGACATCCTTAATATCTGAGATAGGTCCCCTCTGCGAACGTTTTTCCGTTTTAATGTTTTTATGTGAGCTGCCAATCCGCTTTCATCCTTTCTCCGTCCGTGCGACTTTAACGCTTTGTGTCCGTTTCCGCGTCCGTTTTGCTTCCTCCCTGGTGTCCGTTTTTCCGCTGGAGGGATGTGAGTTGCTCGGATGTGCAGCGGATACCTAGTGGATATAGCAGATGCATAACAGATGACGACGGATGTAGAACGGATGTTCCTCGTATGCATTGCGGATGCAGCAGAACGGATACATTGGAACATTTTCACTCAAAAAGTTTTGAGCAGCTCAAAAACTTTTTGAGGGGATGAAATGTTAGTCGACGGATGCTGGACGGATAGAGAGGATGAAAAACGGAGGCAGTGAGTACAGAACGGAAGCATCGCGTTAACCAATGGATGGCAACGGATGGTTTCTCTCCGTTTTACATCCTCTTTCCATCCGTTGGTGCAGTGTGACATGGGCTTTTTCTCTGGCAATTGTTGGAAGAAAAATCTGGCCCAGTTCCAAGCTGGGAGATAGATGCTGGAAATAAAATGAGGACAGGCTTCAGGAAAGGAAGTCTGTTTATTTGGTAGCCAGAAACTTCAGTGACAGCAGAATGTTTCTGGGGTGACTGACAAAATGGGAGTTGAGTAGATGGGCTTTTATACTATTTTATTAACTATATTATTTATTTACTATAGTATTTGGGGCTTGAGATGCCTGTTCCTATGTAAGAATATGTCCTTTAATATTTTAATGGCTGTTGCCAGATTCTTGTGGCTTCATGTAGGCTCTACAGGCAAGAAATGGCTCTACAGGCAAGAAATGCAAATCCTAAGTGTGGGTTTTGTTTTTGTTTTTTGTCTGAGCTATTCTTGTCGGTTTAGACTCCTTGCCTATTGTGTTGCTTATTTAGGGTTTCTGGATACTCTTTGCTTATGAATTGATTGCCCCGGTCTTTCTGAATGTATACAAAATCTCTATTCTGCTTGAGACTGTTTTCCTATGCCAGGAAGACTGAGGCTGCTTTCTGTCTTTGTTAAGATTTTTCTCCTCTTCTCCTTTAGGAGAAATATTCTACTGACTCTTTTAATATCTTGTAGAATATTTTGATTCTGGAGAGGGGTGGGTGGGTTCCCACATTATAAAGGACATGAGAAAAGAAAAGAGTTGTGCTTTTATATTTGCAAGATTCTCTCAATGTGGATTTACAATACAGTAAAATTATTTCATCTGGTGATTCTGCTTTATGAGGCCAACATCATGTCATGCAGAAGGAACAGCAGGCGCTCAAGAGCACACGCAGATCTCACCATAATCATTTAATTGTGTCAGATGTGAATTCCTCAGCATGTGAATTGCAAGATTTCTTGAAAGTAGTGCAATGAGATTAGAAAGACTTTCAAGAACAAAAAGGTTGAGAGCTTAATTACATCTATCTTGATGGCTTCTGCCTATCAAGGGCATTTTGAGGTCATTAGTAAAAAGATAAAAGCAATCTTATTAACTGTGTGAGTTTTAAAAAGAGGTTTTACAGTGCTAGTATCTTTTAGAATATGTCAGATTGCAATTCTAAGAGGTTTTGGCCAGCTCGACAAATCTAATCCATCTGGAAAGCATAGGTTGGGGAAGGTAACTCAAAGTCATAATTAACCAACTCTGTTACTCAGTCAAACTTTTCACAAATGACAAATGTTCTAATGTCCTAGCATTATAGATATGAACAAGTAACAACTGTCTGGAGGAGATTTAATAGTAAAAAACAGATGTCTATGACTCCAACCCACACACAAATCGAAGAGTAAATGAGAATATTGCTGTGTTTGTATGACATTTTCAAAATCCTCTATCACTACATGAGCTTCACACCAGGTCATTGTTTTACATAAGAGATGTCTTTGTCTGCCAAACAATTATAGCAGCAATAATGGTGAAAGAATTGCACTTGTAAAAGTGGTGTTAAACGGCTGTAGTAGATCCTCAATTAACATTTAATCATTCTTTGAACAAGAAACATGCAGCTACTTTAAGTTGCATGTGGATTCTAACTGATCAGACTTCCTCTCCTCATTTATACTGTCTTCAGTAACAGTCTATAGCCATAACATAAAACCAAGCTATGGTAGAAAAGGCTATTTGCAGACATCATGGAATATTTTGATAATCCTTAATTAGCCCTTTGATCTCCTGGAATGAAATGCCATTGTCCTCTGGGGAGGCCTACTTTGTTTGGAATGAATACAACTGACTGGGTGGGTGGAGAGGTAGAACAAAGCCCAGCATTCTGTATCTATAAAACCTCAACATGTGTTTGTGCATTTACCAGAAGGTCACAGCTGGACTGTAGTAACCCTTACCAATTCATATCAATGTGAAGGTGAGATAAAGTGAAACAGAAGAGCTTCTACTCAGTTTTGTGTTTCACTTGTGGAGTCCAAGAAACTGGCAACTTCAGGCAAAGGAAAGGCTGAATTGTGGCAACATGCTATTTTCTCCCACTTAAACTTTTAAAATGCTTTGGCCAACACTAAACTTTTCTCAGAAGAGCCACTGTTGGGAAAGTCAATATAAAGTATTGTAAACTACTTATTTTATTTAGTGTATGGCATGTGTTAGCCCTAAGGATTGCCGGGCTGGCTGCCTCTATGATAGGAATTTTTTCAGGCGGTGTTATCTTTACCTGCAGGAAGCCTGAACACTGGTAGGCATTTGGAGGAGGCTTCTTTCTTGTCCCCACATGGTTTATTTGCTCATGGAAATCAAACCACCAAACTGCCAACCTCAGTGGTGGGCAGGCCCAACATCTTACTACATGAGCCACCACAGGCCCCCGTTGGAAACTATTCCTTATTCCTTACCCAAAATTGTAACTGAAGCAATAGGAAGCTCATAGTTTCATGATTGCAATATATTCCAAATTGAATTGTCCTTGAAGGCCACCTACTTCAGAATGCATCAGTGAGAGTAATAATGATAATATGCACCTTGGTATGCCCACATAACACTTCTGCTTTTCAATCTTCACTGTTCTGTATTTGCTTCTGGCTTTGAGTCATGTTGCTGCTCTTTATTTATAAAGCCCTACATGACAAGGGATCTACTTACTTCAGGGTCTGCTTCTGTCCCATATTATCTTCCTGGCTGATCTGACAGGACTGGCTACTCTGAGTTCCATCAATTAAACAACATTACTATTGGCAGAAGTAGGTTCTGACAGGATTAACTACCAGTTTGGTCATTTACGACATTTGGTGATTTATGATGTGCTTCCCTGCATGCTGCTGGCTGCCTGTAAATCATCATCAGCATGCTGCGTGCAGAGAAGCAGCCCTTCAGAAATCCTTTTTTTCCTGCTTTTTTAACTGTAGCTGTGCCTCACACAGCAGTTGAAGTTGAAAAAATCAGGAAATAAAGGTCAGGTAAGAGCCTGGGTGGGCGGGTGCACAAAAACATCAGCAGACATAGAACTGGTTCTATGTCTGCTGCTCTTCAGGCTACCAGTTCTACAGAGGTGGACAGAACCAATAGAAACCCACCCCTGCATATTGGGTTCCTCTGTTCCCCTCTTAAGAGTTCTGGCAAAAATTCTGAATGCATGACAGATGCTCTTCTAATAACATTCAGAAGAGGAAGAACAGCAGTTAATAAACCCTGATGATGCATAATCAGGATATAATCATTTGGTGTCAAGGAATACAGTTATAATCATGTACTCTGGGTATATCACTAATAAATATAAATCTGGTTTCAGACCTCTGAGGAAGCAGCTAGAGGAGATGGCCTAGAGAAAACATTCTGTTTTGGCATGGATGAAGCAAGTTTGGTATCCAGGAGTGACAGAAATTGTAAAGGATAAGACTTAGAATCTGTTTTCTTCAAAATTGCTTATCCAGTCCTGGACCTATAATGCTGGAAGTATTTTCAGCAGCTTAACTTATGTGTGACCATGGTCACATTATCTTTTTTGTCTTTCTTTTTAAATGAGAGACTATAAATGTGATTCCTATGCCACCTGCTGGCCAAATAAACAATTGCTGTGAGTCTTTAACTGATAAGGAAAGGTTCAGAACAGGAAAGTGGGAAATAAAACCATAAAAGCAAAATATCTAAAGGCATTAGGGTACAATCAATCATTTGCCTTGTAATTTCCTCTTCCAAGGTTCAAAATAGCATTCTTCTGCTGGTTGCATCAAATAGGCAAAGTTCCAAATCAATAACGATTTCTAGCAGAACTTGCCCATTATTATTTTTCTTCAACTTCAGAAGAGGTATAGTGATGACAAAGCTTTTCCAGAACATTTCATAAAGGAAAAGCTTACGAACAATTGTGGAATTTATCTAACTGTACAGGCATGTAAATGTAAAACACAATCCACTGGACCTCTCTGTCAACATTTTCCATTTACTGCCTTAACCTAATTTCAGAAGGTAAATTGGTGCAGGTGTTTGCTCTCTGATACTGCTTTTTTGTACTGGTAAACAACCTCCTCCTGTGCAGTTGTTAAGCAGAAAGGCATTTCAAGGACAGCAGTCGATCAATTCAGACAGCCATCTACTATATTACGATGTATGGCAGGCTACAGATCACTAGCCATCTGCATTTCCCTTTTACATGATGAAGAAAAAATATATTGCTGCACTTCATCACCTGATCAGAAAGTTAGTGAAGCAGGAGATTGGTTGGATAATTTTCAACACTTAACAAGGCAATGCAGACAACTGGGATTATATTGTATGTGCTCCATTGTAAGTTATCACATAAGGTAGTCCTAAAATTGACAGTAACTGCTTCAAGTCTCATCTGGAAAAATGGTTTGTTCATTGTTCATGGGTGTCCTTGCCCTTGTAAACTATGCTACACCAAACATATAAGATTCGGCAACTTTCAGCGCACTGGTTAGTTTCAGATAACCCTTTCCAGATATAAAAATAGATATTTGAAAAATGTCAACAGTCTGAACCAAATTTTAAAATTCTTAGAATTTCATAGAATTTTCAAAGAGACTATTTAAATTTCACAATATCTCATGAGATTACATCCATCGATAAATCCTTATTCTCCACACAAGCACAGATACCAAGAGTGGGATTGAGTACATCTGTCAAACCTGTGATTTGCTCTGTGAATAATATTTTATGTTTCTTCTTTCCTTTTCTGTGCTAGGAATATTATGATTAATTGACTTATTCACGGTTAACCCATATTCATCACTTTATGGTCAGCAAGGCAAATTAAGAAAAACTATTCCGAGAATATGCTTTGTTATTTCTACTATCTAAGCAAGATATATCAAATTGTTATTTAGGCCTTTAATTATACCAAAGCCCACATCAGTCAATCTACTGTTTTGGAACGATAAAGTGGAAGAATTTCTTAAAATAGGGAAATGTTGCTTTTTTTTACCGCAACAAATATAGAAAATATAAATATAAACACAGTAAATTTAATTAGATGTGGCAACATTGTGCTTTTAAACATCAACCCATCAATAACTCCCCAACATAGAAATATTATTTTAAGCCAAAATACCTATATAAGAGCAACTAACACCACTGTTGGTTTTATCATATTATATCATTTAATACTGTGCAGTTGTTAACAATCCTTTCCATTTAGTAAATTCATGTACTGGCACTTATTGAAATTACATACCTTGTATCACCAATTGCCTTATCTGGAACATATGTTCCAAAATTAGTCATATCTAAAAATCACCATAGTTCTAGTTTATTCTTGGAGTTTGTTAAATTAACAATAGCTTCAATCTTGAGGTAAAGTATCATACCGTTAGAAGTCAGCATACCTTAGTAAATACCTTAAATATCTTAGTAAATCCAAAATTCGACTTCTATTTATTTGATTTCAAATGTCTTATACATCATCCAATTTTTTTTTGCTCTTATTCTCTTCCTGTTTAATCTTACCCCATAACAGTATATTGTAAATAAAACATCATACTCCATCAAAACCTTTCAGGATCTGTTATATTGTTTTTGATATATATCTGAACTTGAAATTATTTAAACAAGTACCTTCGAAAGTTCAAAAATATTTTAAAAATATACAATTCTGAATCCTGTTATCTAATTGAACTTGCTAAAAATTATTACTGCTATATAAAATAATCAATTTGAACTTCCTCTAAATTTTTAATATTATTGGTATATATAAATGTTCTCTTAAAATAATTTAATTTAAACTTCTAGGATCCTCATATATTTTTATTTGCTTCCTCCCTGGTTTCTCCACTAGGCTGTTCGGTTTACCATATAGTAAGCTTATCTACCTTTATTGCAATTCCAATCTATTCCATTCTATACATTTTTGATTATCAAGACTGTAGAAATTTTCCTTGGAGGACATTCTACTGATGATGCCTGTGAAATCAATTTAATGGAATAACATCCTCATAAGCATCCCAATCCTACAAATACATCTTTAAATTAATTGATGAGATTCTCAATATTTAACACATGTACTGACTATATAATATTTAAATCAGCTTCCGCTCCAATATATGTGTGTTTGTGTATGTTTACATTTGAGACAAAGAAATACTTGAGCAGAAAAAAAATGAACACTGATAATAGCAATAGCCCTTAGACTTAAATAGCACTTCACAGTGCTTTACAGCCCTTTCTAAGAGGTTTACAGAGTTAGCATATTGCCCCCAATAATCTGGTGCTCATTTTATTCACCTCCAAAGGATGGAAGACTGAGTTAACCTTCAGTCTGGTGAGATTCTAACTGCCAAATTGCTAGCAGCCAGCAGTCAGCAGAAGTAGCCTGCAGTACTGCATTCTAACCACTGTGTCACCATGGCTCTTAATGAATATAATGAAATAAAAACAGAACTACACGTTGTCTCTCTATACAGACATATACATACACACATACATAAACACTTACAAGCACAACACACAACCAAAGACATACATATGGGAAGAGTGAGAGCTTTACGTACCAATCTTTTCCACTCTGTAGATCACATAATTTTGTTTTCTACTTCTTGATTTACACCTGCTAGCATTTAAATCTTCTCTGTAGCTTTAAATCAATGGTTATTTCAATTGATATTTCATTTTATTTGTTTCCTATTTAGCAGATGTTCGGATGCCTCTCTTTACTTCAGAGGTCCCTAACTTGGCAACTTTAAGACTTGTGGACTTCAACTCCCAGAATTCCTCAGCCACCTATGTTGGGAATTAAAATTCACAAGTCTTAAAGTTGCCAAGTTTGAGAACCCTCTGCTTTCCTTTTTAGTGGAGTCAGTTCCCAAATACATTATCTCTCTACAAATATTTTAATTTAATATAGTCTTTTCATTTTCTTTGTACTTCCTTTGCTGTTACAAGTTTTCTTCCAAGATTATTCTTGAATATTCCTAATTTAACTGCATTTTTATTATGAACTAATTTTCTTAAACATGCTTTTCATCTTCCTTATTATTTTTATATATTTGTTGACTGTGTGTGTGTGTGTGTGTGTAGATCTAGGTGTGTTCGGGTCTTTTCCCAAGTAAGATTAAGATTATCTTGGCGAAGTTTCGGTGAGGTTCCACTCGCAATCCTCAGGCTGGTGCTTTCGGCTCCATGCCAGTGTAAGCAGGCCACAGAATTATCAGAATTATCAAAACCCCAGCCACAGAATTATCAAAGAAGCCATGGAGATTGAAAAAAGACCTGAAAACATGAACAGAAGAGATGATTCCAGCAGACTGTCAATCATTTGGAAGCCTGCACTCACAAACAAAAAAAAGCTTGGTAAGGACCTGCAAAAACTTAAAATACACACCAAACACGCACACACACACACACACACACACACACACACATATTATATTTGTTGCTGTTTAGCTTCCTTCGGGTATTATCCACGTCATTGTAGTTTCTGTTAAAGTTGTAGCAACATTTCAGCAGAATCTCATCTGCCATCATCAGGCCTCTGTGTGGATGTGTGTCTCACAGTTCCTCTGTTTTCAAAATTTGAGGCTGGTCTATTCTGATTGGCTATTAGCCTGGGTCTGTGTTCATTGGACTTGGAGTTTGATTGATTGGTGTTTCTGGTTTCTTCTGTCTGTTTTGTGGCTTTGATTGGCTGGCAACACTTTGTTCTTGTGTTGGAGGCTTTCAATGCAGCTTGGCTCCGTGTGAAAGGACGGCTGCTATCATCAGCAAGTGCTATTCATTAGCAAGCTGGGTTTCACCTGGGTGCCTGGTGGGGGGGTGTTTGAGTTGGAGCTATCAGAGGAGTCTGTTTGTGCCCAGACAGAAGAAACCAGAAACACCAAATCAATCAAACTCCAAGTCCAATGAACACAAGACCCAGGTTAATAGCCAATCAGAATAGACCAGCCTCAAATTTGAAACAGAGGAACTGTGAGACACACATCCATACAGAGGCCTGATGATGGCAGATGAGATTCTGCTGAAACATTGCTACAACTTTAACAGAACTACAATGACGTGAGATAATACCCGAAGGAAGCTAAACAGCACAAATGTAAGTACCGCGAGAGCTAAAAAAATAAAAAAACATATATATTCTATATTACTCTGAGAAGCACAGAGCTGAAGAAACAAGCCTGAAGATATGAAATGAGACTTCATCGAAACGTTGCCTAGATACTTCCAATCTAACGCGGGAAAAACCCGAATACCAAGATTCCACATACAAATACTCGCGAAAACCTCAGAAAACACATATACACATATATATATATATATATTTGGCTGTTTAAGCTTCCTTCGGGTAATTCCCACGTCATTGTAGTTCTGTTAAAGTTGTAGCTCATTGTAGTTCTGTTAAAGTTGTAGCAACGTTTCAGCAGAATCTCATCTGCCATCAATCAGGCTTCCATACAGAACCTGATGATGGCAGATGAGATTCTGCTGAAACGTTGCTACAACTTAACAGAACTACAATGAGCTACAACTTTAACAGAAACTACAGTGACTGTGGATAATACCCGAAGGAAGCTAAACAGCACAAATGTAAGTACCCGCGAGAGCTTAAAAAAAACAATATATATATATATAATATATATATATATAATAATATATAATATATATATATATTATATATATATATTATATATATAATTTTTTTTTCTGAGGTTTTTCACGGGTATTTGTATGTGGATCTTTGGTTATTCGGTTTTCTCCCGCGTAAAAATTGAAGTATCTAGGCAACGTTTCTATGAAGTCTCATTCATCATCCTCAGACTTGTTTCTTTGGCTCTGTGCTTTCAGACTAATGTGAGTTTGCAGCTGCTGCTTCTTTTTAACTTGCTAGTGGGGGCGTGACTTGATTGGGTGCGGCTTGATGTGTTCTGATTGCGTGGGGGTTTGTTCTCATTGGTTGGGGTTTTGGCTGTGTTCTGACTGGTAGGGGGCTTGGGCTGTGTTTCTGATTGGCTGGGGGTGTGTTCTGTTCAGGTGGGGGCTTGGTTGTGCTCAGGTTAGTCTTAGTTGCTGGGGGATTTGAGCTGGTGAGTTGTGATCCTGTTGTTTGGCTTCGCGTTCGTGGTGTTGTGCCCATCTTCATGGTGTGTGTCAGTTCGTTTCTTTCTATGGGTCAGAGGGGTTGAAGCGGTTGTGGTGCTGCTGCCGGTACGGCTTTCTGGTCCGTGGTCATGTTCTCATCTTGTGTTTGAGTGTGAGTCTTTTTTCTACGTGGAAGTGTGTGGTAGCATCTTGTGTGGCACTCATGGGTGTAGGTCTTGGTGTCATTCTTCATGTTAGGTATTCATTTGTTAATGAGGGCAAGTTTCCAAATGTTTGGTAGGCGGGAGGTATCATCTTGTTTATTCATGCTGTTGGGTGTTTTTCTATCTCTATGGCTTCTCTGATTTATTCTGTTGTTGAAGTGTTCGGTTGGACAATAGTTCTGGTATTTTTAAAGTCATTTCATGTCCTGTGGCTTAGAGGTGTTGGACCAGGGCAGAGGTCAGTTCTTCTTTTTGATTGAGTTCTTGTGTTCTTCAATGCGTGCACTTATTCTCTGTTAGTTTGTCCGATGTATTATGTGGGGGGCAGGCCAGTGCAAGGATTTTGTACACTTCTTGGTTTTCTCACTCGATTTTGTCTTTTAGGGTTTCTTATGGATGGTGGATATTTTTCTGTTTGTGCAGAATGCCGTTTTAATGTTGTGTTTTTGGAGGATCTTGCTGTTTTGTCTGTAGTGCCTTTTATATATGGGAGGAGGCTTTGCCATTCTCTTGTCTTTGTCTTTGCTTTTGGTTGGGGTTTTCTTTTTTGGATTAGGTGAGTAATCTTCTTTTTTTTGGAATCCATTGGCTGTAAGTACATTAGTAAGCGTTGTAGTTTGGTTTTTAAGTGTTTGTTTGTCGCCTAAGCTATTTTGTCTGGAGATGAGTGTCTTGGCTACGGAATTGATCTGTGCGGGTGCTGGTGTGAGAGTGCATGTAGATAGCGGTTTGTATGTATTTTCTTCTTGGTAGATGGTATTTTGGGGTATAGGCTGTTGAGGTGTTGAGCCTACACCCCAAAATACAATTCACACCCCAAAGCCTACACCCAAATAAAATTCACCATGGAAACAGAAGCCAAACAATCAACTTCCCTTCCTAGATGTCTTAGTATACAAAAAATTCAACGACTCCCAAGCAGATGAGATTCTTGCTAGCAATCTCATCTGGATAATACCCAAAGGAAGCTGAAAAGCACACATGTAAGTACCTGCGAAACTTTAAAAAACATATATATACATATATGTGTGTGTGTGTGTGTCTGTGTGCTGTTCAGCTTCCTTCGGGTTTTATCCCATGTCATTGTAGTGCTTTTAAAGTTGTAGCACATTTCAGCAGAATCTCATCTCGCATCATCAGGCTTCTGTATTGAGTTTGTTTGTCAATACAGAAAACTCAATACAGAAGCCTGATTGATGGTAGATGAGATTCTGCTGAAACGTTGCTACAAACTTTTAAAGCACTACAATGACGTGGATAATACCCGAAGGAAGCTGAATAGCACACATGTAAGTACCCACGAAAACTTTATATATTATATATATATATATATTATATATATATATATATTATATATATATATATATATATATAATATATATATATGGATCTTTGGTTATATCGGGTTTTCTCCCGCGTAGAATTGGAAGTATCTAGGCAACGTTCGATGAAGTCTCATTCATCATCTTCAGGCTTGTTTCTTCAGCTCTGTGCTTCTCAGAGTAATGTGAGCTTGCAGCTGCTTCTTCCTTTTAACTGCTAGTGGGGGTTGTGACTTGATTGGGTGGGGTTTGGCTGTGTTCTGATTGGTAGGGGGGTTGGCTGTGTTCTGATTGGCTGGGGGTGTGTTTCTGCTTTAGGTGGGGGCCTGGCTGTGCTAGGTTAGTCTTAGTTGCTGGGGGATTTGAGCTGGTGAGCTGTGATCTTGTTGTTTGGACTTCGTGTTCGTGGTCGTGACATCTTCATGGTGGGTGTCAGTTTGCTTCTTGTATGGGTCAGAGGGGTTTGAAGTGGGTAGTGGTGCAGCTTCAAACCCCTCTGACCCATACATATATACATATTTGTTTTCTTAAGTTTTCGCAGGTATTTATATGTGTAGTATTCAGCTTTGTTTGGGTATTTTCCCACATCATTATAATTGCGCTTTTAAAGTTGTAGCGATGTTTCGGCAGAATCTCATCTGCCATCATCAATGGATATATATATATATATCCATTCTTGTTTGACATTGAAAGTTTGCATTCAGTTATTGTATATCCTTCTGATTTCCTAGGCTTTCATCTTCATTTTTTCCACGCTTGTTATCATGGTACGTAGCTTGTTCTAAATCCACATGAAAACATGTCTCATAATTATGATTTTTTTTTCTTGCTTCTGTTGTCATAATAATATTTTTTCTTTTCCCAAGGCTTCCCATGTTTTCTCTGGGAATATTAAATGTGTTTAATCTTTTTTTTTGTTCTATATACTTTATTATATTTATAACTGGACAATCAAACATGTACAAAATGGAAGATCACACTACCTGAAGCAGAGGACGGTGGAGCATTTCAATTGACCCAAGAGCTTTTACTAGAAGAAAGAATAAACTGATTGGGCAAAAGAAAGATGGGAGGAGAAGGGAGGAGAAAAGGAAGAGGAGGAAAATTTGCTGGCCAATTTTTAATCAAAGGATAACTCCTTTGAACATTACTGATCAAATCAGTGTCTCCCCAGTTATGTGTCCAATTTTTGGGGAAGGCAGGTGCAGGGATTGTGTTTTAAAGAGAGAAAAGGTACTGGCTTTGTCAGCTATCCTCAGTGCTCCAAGGAAGTTACCCTTTGAGGCTGTGAAAAATTCTTTGCTATTCTCACCATCCATGATAACAACCCTCAGACATTTTTAGTCAGAAATTTCTCGAGCTGTAGGAGAAATTAATGAGGGATACTCCCACCTTTGCCACACAACAACTGCAACAGCAAGAGCCAAGTATAGGAGCCAGAATTAATACAAGGGTTGTCCAGTCTATGATTTCTTGCCTAGTCTACTGATACATATGCACAAGGATTTCCAATACTCCTTTTTGTATGTATATTAAATGCATTTAATCTTACAGTTATATTATGATTGTATATATCCTAAAATCAAGTCTTATTGGCAACCAATACTTTAATTTTCTAAGGTTACCCAGATATTTAATACCTTTAATTCATTGGTTCTCCCATACCCTGAACTAAGAAGAATCCTGGCTGACTAGATTGCCTTAAAATTATTGTTTGTAGATACTCAATTTAACTATTTCAGTAAGTTTGAATTCTTCTGTTTCTTGACTTTGGGATTCCAGTTAATATTAATAATGATAATTTCTACTGCCTTAACTAACTGTTACATTTTGAAATGTATTTTGCACTTGCAAATCTAGTTGGGACATAGACTTATATATTGTAAAATGAATGTTCCCTGATATCTGCTAATGTCATTCGTTAAATGATAGCATATACTGTAGTTACAAATGCCTTTTGTAAGTATTTATTCTTATATAATATATTGCATTCCCATCTAGTCATTGTTATTTAAATGGCCTACTGCAGTCAACTAGTTTTCAGTTTGCTTCATTTCTGCTTTGACAATTTCAAGTTTTCCTAAGTTTATACTTCTCACTTTCAGTGTTGCAATTCTTTTGTTGCTATTGTTGCCTTTGGATCACTTTTGAATCCTAGCCACTGCCTGGACAAATTTTGCAGTTTTCTTGGCAAGATTTTGGAAGTGGTTTGCCATTGCCTTCATCCTAGGGTTGAAAGAGAGTGTCGGGCCCAAAATTACCAAGTTCTGGCTTTGTGTCTAAGGCTGGATTAGAATTCATGTCTCCAAGTTTCCTACCTGATGCCTTAACCACTGTACCAACCTTGCTCTTTGTAAAATGATAAACTTATAAATTATTTCTTTGTGATTTTTATTTAGCCATGTGACATTGTTCTCTGGTAATTAGAGAAGTAACTAGCAAGCATTGTTTTTCAAAATATTTTAGCAATATCTTGGAAGCACTAGGAAGGGTGTTCACTATTTCTTTGTGGATTAGATTTTTAATTCCTTCTCTTGGAGGGGCTTAAAAATTGAAAGATAAAAATATATTCAAAAACTTTGAGAAAATAACAAACTCACACCCTAAAATGTATCCTGCGTCATGTAATAAACTACTTCCAAATGATATTTCTCTGAGTCCTTTGCAAGGTATGGATGCTTTAAAACCATTCTCCTTTAAACCAGCTCCTATGTGATGTTGTGGGTGGCTCCATTCCAACTGGAAAGAATCTGAAACTAAATTATAAAATAGCACCCTTTGTTTACCTGGTACAATTGCAGCTAGTTCAAGTTAAGGACAATCCTGCAATTGTCTTTTTTTTGCTGGACTGCATGATAGTGGATTGGATTGACAAAATTAGCAATAGAGTGGATCAATTGTCCCTTGCTTCCTGCCCAACTGATCTGTCCCACTGTCTTACTTTAGAAGATTGAAAAAGAAAATTATCTTAACTGCCAGAATTAGGTATGCAAGAAGGACAGCCATAAAATTCTCTAAAACAGTGTTTCTTAACCTTGGCCCTTTTAAGAAGTGTGGACTTCAACCTGGAGCAATCTCCAACCTGATTAAAAGGAGCAAGATTGGAAACATTGTTCTAAACAAACTCATCCTTTTAAAATGGAAACTGGGTAGAGGAAAAAAAACCCTAATGAATATTTGCTTGTTACACATATGAAAACAACAGAAATAGTAATATTGTAGGCAAAGGATGGGGACAGGCAGAATGCAGCTTCATACATAACCCATAACAAAATTTCAAAATCAGTTGAAGATTTCTGTTGATACATCTTAAATATATGTTACTGTTATGGTTTGTTTTGCATATTTGTCATTTCCAATCTTGGAAATTTTACAACAGTCATTAATTAGTTTTACTTAATTCTTGTTTGCTTTATTGGAGAAGAAGCCACTAATTTACATTAATGGGCATTCATACCTGCTCAGTTGCTGCTAAACACAAAGCTTTCTGCATTCCAGAATCCATATTTCTTATAAAGGTCTCATGATTAAACTTTAGCTGAATTGTCCTGTACATAAATATACAACCCAGCAGAGGGAGCGCAGACATCATAATTGGAACTAAAAGGAGTAAGGTTTTTTCCCCCTTTCCTTGCTTAACAGATCAGTTTTCAGTCTGAAGAGGTGTACTTAGCAGATTTGGATTCTTAACTGTAAGCAATGGCAAAATTCCTGAGAAGTACGCTTCATGCTGGAAAATACAGTGAGCAACTGCATTCTCTTCGCTGATGATGTAAAGCTATTCAACACCACAGACAATACTGCTACCCTTCAAAAAGACCTCGACTATGTATTAGAATGGTTAAACAAATGGCAACTTCAAATCTCCACAAATTAATGCTCTGTCTGGCAAAAAAAAATCAGAAAATAAAATACCGGCTGAATAGCCAAGACCTTGTTGATGATCCAAATTCTGCCGAGGACCTTGGAGTACTCATTTCTAATGATCTAAGTGCTAGAGCTACTGTAACTACATAGCCAGAAAGGCATTAAGAGTTGTTAACTTAATCCTACATAGCTTTTTTTCTGGTTATAACTACTAACTAGAGCATACAAAACATTTGCTTAGGCCAATACTTGGATACAGCTCATCAGTCTAGAACACATTACATATTGGAGGAAGTCCAGAAATATTTCACTAG
This sequence comes from Laticauda laticaudata, assembly GCA_004320025.1. Taxonomy (NCBI): domain Eukaryota; kingdom Metazoa; phylum Chordata; class Lepidosauria; order Squamata; family Elapidae; genus Laticauda; species Laticauda laticaudata. The sequence continues at coordinate 39,461 of BHFT01022074.1, forward strand.
AAGAGTTCTCCTTTACTCATTGCAGAATACCTTATGCCGCCAGACTTGAAATTCTAGACCTAGAAAACCTAGAATATGCTGCCTTCGGTCCAATCTAAGTAGAGTATATAAAATCATACATTGCAATGCCCTACCTGTCAATGAATACTTCAGCTTCAACCATAATAGATACAAACTCAAAGTAAATTGCACCAAACTTGATTGTAGGAAATACGATTTCAGCAACAGAGTGGTCAATGTTTGGAATACTCTAGTTGACTCTGTGGATTCTTGCCCAAATCCCCGAAACTTTAACCTTAGACTGTCTACTATAGACCTCACCCCTTTTTAAAGAGGTCTGTAGGGGGCATTCATAAGCGCACCAACGTGCCTGTCCTATTATTTCTTTTTATTTTCTTATATGTATTCATTTCATGTATTCATAACTATGTATATACTTATACTTATTATCTTATAAGCGATTGACAAATCAAATAAATAAATAAATAAAATATAGTTCTGTTGAGAAAATCAACCTTTTAAATTTCACTCCAGCTGAGCATTAAAATGTATATTTCTTTTACCCCTTCTTGAAAAATGTCAGTTTGGGGAAAACTGTGTCTTTAATTCTGCAAAATCATTTTGACATTTCATAACAAAACAGGCAACAAAAAGAACAGTGCAATGAAAATAGTTCTTTAAAATAATATCTGGCATGTTAAACTTATAGAATAGAACCTTTCTAAAACATACCTCATAGAACCTTGAGGTATCCTCATAGAATCTTTCTAAAACAGACCAACTTTGTCTTCCTCAGAGCTGGTAGTGGGGAAGATCTGTGAGACACACTATTTCTCAGATATTGTAACTACACCCAGGAATGATGATGATGATGATGACCAAAACTACTCAAAAAAAGAATTCCAACACATATTTTCCGGTGGCAATGGGTGGGCAATCTTTAGGGAATTGTAAAGATTCATATTTAATAGTTTTTAGAGAGATTGAGATTTATTGTGAACTAAGAAAATGGATGGCATTATCCTTTTCTGTTTTTCCTTAGGTGAGAAGGGAAGTTTAGAAATGTATAGTTTCTTATTATTATAAGTTTCTATTACATTTTTCATGAATTTCTGATGTCAAAATGGGAAAATTACATGAATAGTTTTCAGCAAAAATGGTTATAGAAAGCAATCGGAACCATATGCAGGTTTAGACCCTTGATCCCTCATCTATACACAAAAAGCCATAGAATTCTGCAGAAGAAAAGATGACTGACATAAAAGCTTAGTCAACAGATGAAAAGGAATTGATTTTTGTTTTGTTTAAAAAATAAAATGCTGGGTTAGTTTCACTACGTTACACTCCCCACCATCTTATAATGTCAGAACAAATCAGTCTTTATCAAAGTTTTTCTTCTTTTATTTTGTAAAATCATATATCAAAATGATTGTCTCCCATACTGCATATTTTAGTTATCTAAAATACAACATAAGATTCCTGATACAGAACTAAATCTATGGTTTTCATGCGTCATTAGTTTATAACAACAACTACAACTGCTTTTTAATACTAGTCATAATACTGGCTGATAATAAAGTCCAGTAAATCAATATTAATAAAAGTAACTTACTGTATGCTGTGATAGCTAAGAAAGCAATCAACTGATCATCTAATAAATCAGTCTGGGGGTATTACATATATGGAGAAGGCACAAATACTGGGAAAGGCAAAAGCAAAGACAAGAAAAGGATGATCAGAAGGAAGGTGAATCTACTCAGTTACAATGAAGATAAGAGCCTTGTTGGGAGACCTAAATGTCTAAATCTCCACTTCTGTTGTTCACCTCTTCTTGAAATGAATGAGATGTGAACAAAAGAAGTAGGCTCTTATTTTGTCTTCTTTGTCTACATCATGATAAAGGTTGTACCACTTTATACAACCTGTGTGGTGCTTACAATAAGTTGTATGGCGAGAAAGAAAAGGCATAAGACTAGTCCTAGACCACATTCAACATGGAGTACTCCAGGATGAATGCAGTTTATGGGGAAAATTGGGGGAGGCATCTAGATATATTATCTTGAAGTTTCTGGATAAACACTAGAGTATAAACATAGCAAAACAAACAGACAAACATAAAAATAGGTTGCATAAAATGACAGAGAAGAAAGATTCATTTGTAGAAGGGATTAGGTGCCGAATAAGTAATTTGATACAGAACAATATTTTGAAAAATGAGGTGCATTTGACTGATTTATGGAGAGAAGGAAGAATATTATTAAAAATTATTTTAAAAAATTATTTAAACTAATAATTTAAATATAGCATCTTTTATTATATCTAACTGAATAGATTCTGTATTCAAAGTATTACTATAGTGAAATGGATCTTAAAATTAAATTCAATGGATTGACAAAACACATACTGAACTAACCAGTGGTCTTGATAGCCAGTCAAACCTGGGCCAAGTAATTTCAAGTTTATGATTCCAAAACAAGGCACTGATTAAAATGTATTCTTTTGTCTCAGTATTATTTATCAAAAAGATAGGCAAATCAGGGAAGAGGAAATAAATATGCTTCACTACAAATCTAATATTAAATATAGACCTTCTCAACAGCCTGCCTGGAATTTGTTGCATTCAGACACCAATGATTTGGAAAGAAGAATAAATTCAAGAAATTAATCTAATGAAACATTCACTATACATTATTTTCCCATCTTTTTCTTATAACCAAGAGTGAAATGATTAAATGGATCAGAAAATGGAGCTGAATCATTGCAATATTCTTCTTGACAAAGCTATGTCTCTGATAATCAAAGATTTTTCATCAAGGGACCTTAAAAGATTAAAAAATCAGATTTTCCCACAGTATATCAAATGCATTATAAGGAAACTACAGAAAGAGCCTAAAAACTTTTTTTTTTTACTATGTCTTCCTATGAGGTCATTTCAGGGGTAGGATTCAGTTTTTTTAACAACTGGTTCTGTGGGCATGGCTTAGTTGGTGGGTGTGGCTTGGTGGTCATGTGACTGGGGTGGGCATGGCCAACTCGACATCACTAATGTCAAGCGGGTGCCCGCCTGGCTTCTCATTGACAGTGGGGATGCTTGCAATGATCATTAAGTGTGAAAATGGTCCTAAGTCACTTTTTTCAGTCCATTGTAACTTTGACTGGTCACTAAATGAATTGTTTGTAAGTCAAAGGATTACCTGTACAATAAATAAATAGCTTCTTTGCTGCAAAAGCTTCCTAAATGCCATCATTAGATTAAAAATACCAAGCTAGAGTGACAAATAGGCAGGGTGCCAGAGCACCTTGAGGAATGAAAAATAGTTTTAAAAATGGGCCAGTGGATAAACTATCAAAAGCATGCCATCTCTTGCTCATAAAGTGAAAACCCTTTAGCAAGAGAAGTATCTTAAGCTCTCCAGTAAAAGCACACCCAAGAAAAGCTAATGCTAAGATCCATTTGCGACCACTTAAAAATAACAAAGCTACTCTTACTCAACCTTCACAAGATATCCTAAGGGAAATCATCCAGATTTAAGGCATAAAAAAAAAAAATCATGCCAAGCTTGCATCCTGCCTCTTGGAAGTATACCCCCAAAAGGGACAAATGCAGATAGTACTAGAAGACCCCTCTGCAGATAGAAAAAGAAACCATGAGGCAAGAAACACATTCAAACACAATACAAATATTAAATCACAAACAGTACTCTTGCTTGCTGAAGGTGAATATGGGAAAATTAACCCATCAGTTGAAACACAGGATTAAACATCACCAAATACACAAGGAATTAACCTTCACCAAAAACCAGCTTTATAGACCAAAACTCAGAAGGGGTATGGAAACTCATGTTTGAAATGTCAATCTTTCTAGCTAGCCAAGAAGCCTTGCTGAATGTCACTCATCTTGGTTCCCTGTCACTAAAAGTTTTGCTTCATTATTCAATTATATTTCTTCAAAACGCTGATTATCCAGATAAGTATTTCCTCCCAACAGCAGTGTAAAAATCTTAAAACAACCCTTCCCTTTTAAGAAAGCCAAGTCTCAGAAGCTCAGGAGACAGGAAGTCTAGGCGTTCTGGCAAAAATGTAATTAGGGTGGGGGAAAAAAAGCAAAAGGAGATTGCTTCTAACTACCAGTTCTCCGAACTGCTTAGAAAGTTAACAAGGGGTTCTATAGAACTGGATAGAACCAGTAGAATCTGGAGAAAAATATATGATTGCTCACAATGCTGATTCTGGTATGAGGGTTGAATGAAAAGTGATCCTTTCACTCCAAGCTCTTTTGTTACCTCTGTTATTTCTCCACATAATCAATGCTTGTTGCTACACACTGCCAATAATGAAGAAACTTCCTAAAGTTGAATTAAAGACCACTTTTTCTTTTCAACCAGTTACTGATTTTCCTTTCCGTTCCTTCGTTCGCAAGTCAAATGGGTGTGCATGAAGGTGTTCCTTCAACTTTAGGGTAGGTGGAAATGTTATGGTGCCAATTCTGGACTGAATAGGGATGAGGTTAGCTTGTAAAATGAAGGTTCGCAATTGTCTCTTGGGTGGCTTGTAAAATGTGAAGTCTACTTTGTTATGTTTCCATAATATTTCTTTCTTGTGCTTCTGAATGTTGTCTAATAATTGTTTCAAAATTTTGAGTATTGCAATATAATACTCTGAATTGATTCTGATGCCAGATTCAAAATAGTTTCTACAAATACTATCTGTATTCCAAAAACTGTACCTTGATTTTTCTTGCCAAAGAAAATTGGGTTGACCAATACTTTGTTTCCAAGTCATAAAAATGAGCCCATATTTCATTGATGGTCATGATGTTGTGAAGAAGTTACATACCTTCATTTTCATGTGATAACAGCTCTTGGCTAATATGAATTGTCAAAACTTTCATCTCTACCATTAGTAGGTGAAAAAGCCATCATGTACAAACTCGAATATTGAACAGCATCAATTAAGTAACCCACATGTTCCAGATGCTTGACAGCAATTTCCTTCAGATCTAATCTGCTGAATGTCCTTAATCAGTTCATCAACCTTTCTTACATAAAACTTTTCATTTGCTGTCACAGGTTGTTCTTGATCACACAAATGAGTCCTTCTAAGTTCACCATCATTACATTTTTCAGCTCAGTGATGCACAGTACTCACATCAACACAGTCATTACCATAAACAATTTCATTTGGACTGATTGCTCTGGTCATCAGAAATTCAATCATGCCCTGTTACTTCAAGTGTATTGATGAGTATGAGTATCACTGTGGACTTCCATTTCATGGACAATAACAACAAAATATTTTCTTCATAGCAACTTCCCATTAACTTAAGAAATGATGCTAAAGAACACCTCATTATAACATATAATTACTGCAATCTATGGTAGATTCATATATTAGTGGCATTACTTTTTATTTAGTCTTTGTATATTAAATCTGTAGCATAATTTATTCCCTATAGATGTGATATAACACACACATGTATGTGTATAAAATATATTGTGTGCTTTTTCTCAATGAAAGTTATCTTAATTGGTCAAAAAACTTTGTATTTGCATCCATTGATGTAAGTTGACTCCCTTATATTCATAGAAGAACTAATTGTACGGATTTTTTGGCATGCTGGCATCCCAGAAAATAATATTTGACACTGATATTTATGTCTGTTCTAAGCACTTGTTGCTTAGAATTGTTTTTCTAATGTTATGAATTACATAACATTACATTGTCATGTAATGGCAGATGCAAACTAATTAATTTCTACTATAAGCTCACTATTCAAATTGCTTTGACTCTGGCAGAATGGTTTTGAAAAGAAACAAAAAGTTTTTCTCAAGGTTGTTGCAAATTATTTCCTCCAAACAAAAATATGCTCTTTGAGTAATTTACTCTGTTAAATTAATAATGAAATCAATATGCTTGCATCAGAAAAGTTTTTGTTTAATATAAGTTTTTTATTGGTCATGTATTTTGTTTGGTCTTCTTTAAAAAAAAATACATAGTTCACATATCACATTGGTTTCTGTTCAGAGGGCCTTGGGAGATCAGAGTCAAGTTCTGCCATGTCACATTTCTCCTTTTGTCACTTTCAGAAGAAATAATTGCTAGGTAGGTTTAACAGATCCTTCAAAATCAGTACTGACCTTTATGGAAATACAGGCTTAGAAAAAGGGGAAACAAGATTATGAAAAGGACACTTTAGCAAGGATTTAGAAGAGATAAAAAGGAGAAAGTATGTAAATGCCAGGATTCTCAAGAACAGTAACAAAAGAGACAGATTCATCTGTGGTTCTCTGGAGACACTATAATAAGGCATGACTGAATGAAGCATTCTGCATTCATGCTAATAAGATATTATATAAATGTTGGATAGTGATGGGTAACTTCCTCTGACCCTATTTGAGAATTTATCAAACCAAGCTTTTAGAGTAGAGTAGTATCTATTCTAATCTACCATTTATTTATCCATTCATTTTTTTATTTATTAAATTTGTCAGCAACACTGGGCAAAATGTTTATTTATTAAATATTGTTGTAAAATAGCTTATTGTTTTTTTTGCCTTAAAATCTAATTCTAAAACTCCTATCATGGCCAGTACAAGCACAAACAAGAGAGTGGAAGTTTCAGTAGATACCTTTCACCTCTGTTTTATGTATTTTGCAATAGTTCAATCTTAAATTTATGGGAAATGCAGATTATCTTCTGTAAATTATGTTCTTAGATGTTATAGAAATACATGTGTCTGAAGCCTTTAAGGGAAGAAGGAAAGGTGATAACAGTTGTGAATTTATAATTTGAAATTAAAAAAAAAAGAATTTGGGACAAGAAAAAGTGTGCTTAATTCAGCTGCAGGACAAAATTATAATCTGAGATAGACTTATTCTAGTGACATTATTAAAGTTGGTCTTTTTGTCACCTTTGTTCATATCATTAACAGTGTAGTTTAACTGCTGACATTTTCACAGTTGCTCCTTAGTTGTGAATCTAACACAATTTTGAGAAGAATATGAGTAAAGAGGAAAGAAAGGCAGATATTTGTTCCTAACCTGATAGCTTCCAATTGATAAAATGCTCATTGTGATGTCAAAATGCAGACTCTATTTCTTTCATATTTGTCTTCTAAGATTTCACACAAAAATACAGCAGGTGCAACTTCCATGATCATACCCATTTAATAATTTGGGCCCACTTTCTTGTCCTACAGGTAATTATGGGGAAACTTATTTCCCCTGATTTGTAAACAGCTAAGTTATGGCAGCAAAGATGTAATAGTTTGTGTGTGTGTGTGTATTTGTTATTATGCAACTAAATGTATTTGATTCCTGGAAAAAACGTTACTAGAATGCTGAATATTTTATTAAAGAACAACTTATTTGCTTATTATGTTATTACTTCTGTCTATCCTCTTTCCTTTTCCATGTAAGCGGTCTGTCTCTTTGTGTCCTTGAAAATAATTGCAGTGATAATTAGGGGCACAAGTTAAATGTAAAGACAATGAAAAATAAATATGTGTGCATGTATATATGTGTGATTGGGTGTGTGTGTGTGTGTGCATGTGTGTGTGTCGGGTATAAATCCAGGAGGAAACAATGTTAAAATTATGAGACATAGAAAGCATTATTTTCCCTGTGCTCTCTGAAACATCTTTCCTCCTGGGATCCATCAGGTCCCCACCTTCTTAGTCTTCTGCATGGTCACAATGAACAAATTCTTCTTCCAAGCACTGGCAAGATGAAATTGGAGCCTGGGGATTATTGTGTTGGATGCATTGGAGAAAGATGGCTCATCTTTTGTTTTGTTTTTAAATTGTATTTTGATTTTTATTGTTCTTGAGAGCTGTCCAGAGTCATGGTTTTAAGATGGGCAGTCATAGAAGTCTTAAAATAAATAAATCAGACTTTTATTTGGAAAAAAACCAATGACACAACAAAGTTCTTCAATGCTTCAGCACTCTTAATCAGGGGATAAAGGACAAAAAACAGGTGACACCAAGAAGCAGAACATCTACAGATCTAAATTAGGCCAGATGTTGTAGCAATGGGCATTCACAGGAGGGGTCAAAGGGCAGCAAATGATAAAACATGCATTGTAAGTCACAGCACAAACCTATCGCCTTAAGTATGTGCATGAAAGGGTATTATTTACATAATAGTATCATGACATACACAGCAGAATTTGGAAATTGTGATAAACTACAGATGCCTATGATTTAGAATCAGTCATAAGGTAGACACTTTAAAGTGTATGGTCAGTATTAAGAATTATATATACCAAATTATGCATAGCATTCAGTGAGCCTCCTCCACAAGAAAATATAAAGAAAATGGCTAAGTCTCCTGAATTCTAAAAACAAATTCTCCTAACTGTAGATAAAGATGAAAAAAGGAAACCAGGCTTTCTAAACTTGGGAGTTAACACTGCAGATGATCTTATTACAAGTTTCTATCCCTACAGCATTTAACAACTAAATTAAAATAAAGGATTTCTTGATTCAGGTTTAAGTCCTGGTTATTCTGTGGGCATATCCATTTAGTTTTCTGGAAATAATACAGCCACTTTCTTGTTTTCTCTTTAACAAATGGCAAATTAAAGCAATTTTAAGCAAATTTTGTTTGTAAGACTTTAAAATGAATAACGATATCAAGTGAACTGTATCATGGTGGATTCCAGATGGCCAGCTGTTAGTCCTACGCAAGATCTGAAAATAAGGAGAGTCCAAGAATCAGGCATAATAGCATGCTATCGGGATGATATGTTAATGAGAGATGGCAAAAAGACACAGAAGACACCGTGCAGCTTTTGAGGAACCATCCATCACTGGCTGCTTGTGCTTTATACTCCCAGTGCCAACAGCTGATGACGTCTCATCCATAAAACATTCCCAGGGTGTCACTGTCTGGAAGACACATTGGAGGGTTGTACTCTCCTTGCATGAGAAGTATATTTCAGGAGATGGAAAAGCACATCTGCCATTTTCAAACCTAGTGCCAGTATGAGGAATTTTATTACTTTCACAATTTGGAGGATGCATTGCTCGGTCACCTTAACTGGTGTTACTTGTAGCTCCCTGGCTAAAAATGTTTGCATGAGTGTGCTATTTTTAAAAGTTGGTTTTTCAAAAACAAATTACTTTCATAATAGATATAAAACCCTGATACTTTCTCTTTATTTCTTTTCTGGTGTATATATGATTCAAAATATGAAATGAAATTTGGAGAAGACCTTCTTGCTGTGTGCTGTCATTTATACTAATTACTTTCTCCTTTGATTTATAAGCATACTCATATTGTGCTTTTGTTGCCATGTACACGCACACACACACACACACACACACTATGGTATAGTGCATCTGAGGATTGTAGGAATAGCATAGAAAGGTGATATTCTTGATTCAGAAAAAGCTGAATAGTATTTCCAAACAGGTGCTTTTAGATGTTTTTGGTCTAGATGCTAGGATCACGATGATTTGTCTCTAGGAATGTAATGAGTTGTAGTCTGACACATCTGAAAGAAGTCAAGTTGAGCTAATCTGTTCCACAGTATATTGATATGAGCATGCCCTCAGATGAATACACTTCAGTGCTTAAGCATGCAGAACCTCCTCTATTCCATTAGTTCCAAGATACTTTTTTTAATGAAATCTGAACTTATTACTGCCAATTGATACATCAGGTGCCAGATCAAGGAAAATTGACAAAACATGTGTATTGTATTGTCCTTGTGCTATGAAGTAGACATTTTCTCTGGAATTTGCTACGAAGTAGACATTTTCTCTGGAATTTTCTGCCTCAGTTGTCAAAACTAGACAATAAGACTTAGGGGTGCATTTCTTGATTTGAAAGCTAGAAGATTCAATATGGTATAGAAGCTTCCTATACCCTTCAGCAATTTATATCTACATCATCCATTTTGAAACAATGAAAATCCAAGGAGAAATTATTGTCCACCTCAAAGACTAAGCTCTATATCTTTTTACCCCTTATTATTATTTTACCCCTTGATTATCAGTGAGTTAGGAATTCAGCAAAACAATAATATCACAAGAAACTACTTCCATTGAATAGATCCACTGAATTATCCCTAAATATTTAACTCTGGGGAAAAATAATAAATCATTTTTATTCAAGTTCAGAAAAAAAGGAAGAAAAGGGTTGGCAGAGGAAAAACGGTATCTCTGAAGCTTTAATTGCTTGATGATAAATGTATGAGGACAGAGTTGGGTCTTATCATAGGCCGCAGAGTTGAATTGCTGTCTCTTGCTAATGAAAGCTATCATGTGACCAGCTGAGGATTCTTTGATGGACCAGATTGCAGGTCAGCCCATTCTTTTGCTCCATTCTTTACAAATTAATTTAAGAAATAAGCTTTACAGTAGGTACAATGGAGCGAGTTTGCAAGGACATAGGAGCAAATAAAAATTATGTTTATATTTGGAGAGGGAGATAAATAATGAAAAATTATTTTTTTTAGAGAATAATTTTGAAAAAAAAGTCTATAAACCATTTGCAGAAAATATCCTCTTTTGTTAACGTCATTGGTTTTTATTGTGCTGACAGCTAAGTGATGTTAAAATAGAATTTAAAGTGCCTTTTCAGTTTTCATGAATGCAAATGTCCACTTTAAAGACCCCAGTAAGAATAATGAACAGCAATGTTGGTGCTACTTCCTGCAGGGAATGTCACCAAAATTCATTGTTCAGAGGTTAGAAAAAACAGGTTTCACTGTTGGATCCACTATTCAAAGCTTCTGAATTCACTTCTTCCCCCTTGGTGCCATAAGGACTAGAAAAGGTTTCAAAATCATGGCAAAAGTCAGTTCATGCCATACAAAATAGTCACGCTTGTGCACATGCATTTCTCTGAACCAGGTTTGTAAGTAACATAAACATTAAGAGAAAGAAAACTTATACACAGCTAATTTGACGCTGATTTTCTTGAAGTCTGTAGATGTTCCAGGTTGTTATTGTCAATCTATGCATGGTAAAATATGCTGCCTCCTTCCAAGAGATGTCTGTAATTTTGAAAGGTAACTTTCAGTTCCAAAAAAAGTATGATGAAAATTTCATAGTTCCTTTCAAATTATTACAATTATGTCAAATAAAAAGCATAGTATAGAAGATCTCATCCCGAGTTAGCAGTTGCCTAGGAAAAAATACCTCATATGTATGTCAAATGTATCTGTTTGAACAACAAATTAGTTATGTAATTATGCATGGCAAAAGGTCACTGAGAAATGAAGACTATTTTCAGGGTCAAAAAATACATGGGAACCCTTTGTTATTGAGTTTACAGATAGTCCTTGACGAACAATCACAACTGAGCCCCAGATGTCTGTTATAAAGCAAGAATTTTGTCCGATTTTATGACCTTTCTTGATATAGTTGTTAAGTGAATCACTGCAGTTGTCAAATTAGTAACATGGTTGTTAAGTGAATCAGGGGTGGCCTTCAAACATTGCAGCAACTGGTTCTCTGCCTGGTTTCTGGGTGGGCATGGCCATGGTGGACGTATTCTAGTCGGCCTCCTGCACCACAGTGGGGGGGATGTTTTTGTCTTCCCCAGGCTCCAGAGGATTTCCTTAAGCCTCTGGAAGGCCCTCTGGAGTTTCTGGCCTTCCAGAACTTCTGGGAGGCCTGTTTTTTGCCTTCTCCAGGCTCAGGGAGGGCTAAAACGGCCTCCCCTTGGCTCCAGAGGCTCTCTGGAGGCCAGAAACAGGCCATTTTCAGTCGACTGGTAGCTCTGGGAGGGCTGTTTTTCACTCTCCCTGAGCCTCCGCAGGGGTCCTGCACTTATCTCACATCCAAAATTGGCTGTGTGGAGACTCCTGGGAGGGATGGGAGGATGGGGCCAGACAAAGGTGGAATTTGACGGTTCTCCGAACTGGCCATAACACTAGCTATGGTTTCGCCTGAACTCAGGCGAACCCGTAGCAACCTGTCGCTGAAGTGAATCTGGCTTCCCCACTGTTTTTGCTTGAAAGTGATCTTATAACCCCAGGATAAATATGAGTCTCCACTGACTTTGCAAAAGGTGATCATATGGCCCCAGGACAAATATGAGTCAGTTGAGAAGCATTTGAATTCTGATCATGTGACAGTGGATATGCTGCAAAGTCATAATTTTGAAAAACAGTCAGAAGTAACTTTTTCAGTGCTGTTGTAACTTCAGACCACTCCTAAATGAATTGTTGTAAGTCAAGGATTACCTGTAGAAAGTACCTAAGAAAGTTATGGTATATAGGAATACATACAAAACAAGTATAAATTGTCAATAACATTAATAAAATATCTCCAAATGCTGAAGTCTTTTGACATTCAGTTTTAGGTGCCAGGAAAGAGTAGAGTTCACTTAACAGGATACACCTAATTATCAGAAGAGAGATAGCCTCAATAATAGTACAAATTTGTGCTGATAAGCACCATCTAGGGCATGGGTGCCAAAATTGAGGCATCATGTTGATGTCACATGATGTTTCATGACTTTTTTTTTCCTTTGCCAAGCAGAGGTGGGTATGGCCTGCACATGAAGGATCCAGCCTGGGGGCTGCCAATTTGACATTCCTGATCTAGGACAGTCCAAACATGTGAGCTAATTGATCTTTAGAATAAGTCAGAGGTCCCTTTGAACTCTGTTATTCTGTTACGATATGTAAGAGTCCAAATCATCATCTAGACCAGGACTTTCCAAACTTGGCAACTTTAAGAACTGTGACTTCAACTCCCATAATTCCTCAACCAGCTATTCTGGAAGTTGAAGTTTACAAGTCTTTAATTTGCAATCATATTAAGAGCAACTGCATTCTCTTTGCTGATGATGTAAAGGTATTCAACAGCACAGACAATACTACTACCCTTCAAAAAGACCTCGACTATTTCGCAGAATGGTCAAACAAATGGCAATTTCAAATCTCAACAAACAAGTGCTCTGTCTTACATATTGGCAAAAAAAAATCAGAAAATAAAATACAAGCTGAATAGTCAAGACCATGTTAATGATCCAAACTCTGTCAAGGACCTTGGAATACTGATCTCTAATGACCTGAGTGCTAGACCCCACTGTAACTACATAACCAAAAAAGCATTAAGAGTTGTTAATCTAATCCTACATAGCTTCTTCTCTGGTAATATCACACTACCAACTAGAGCATACAAAACATTTGCTTAGGCTAATACTTGAGTACAGCTCATCAGCCTGCAACCCACATTATATATCGGAGGAAGTCCAGAAATATTTCACTTGAAGAGTTCTCCACTCCTCTACTCTTTGCAGAATACCTTATGCCACCAGACTTGAAATTCTAGATCAATAAAATCTAGAACTATGCCACCTTTGGTCTGATCTAAGTATAGTATATAAAATCAAACATTGCAACGTTCTACCTGTCAATGAATACTTCAGCTTCAACCATAATAATACAAGAGCAAACAATAGATACAAATTCAAGGTTAACCGCACCAAACTTGATTGTAGGAAATACGACTTCAGCAACAGAGCGGTCGATGTCTGGAATCTCTACCTGACTCTGTGGTTTCTTCCCCAAACCACAAAAACTTTAACCTTAGACTTTCTACTATTGACCTCACCTTTTTCCTAAGAGGTCTGTAGGGGGTGTGCATAAGCGCACCAAAGTGGCTACCATCCCTGTCCTATTGTTTCTTTTATTTTTCTTATAAGTACTCATTTCTTGTATTCATAACTATGTTTATCCTTATACCTATTATCTTGTAAGCGATTGACAAATCAAATAAATAAATAAATAAATTTGCCAAGTTTGGAGAAACCTGATCACTACTCTTGTTCATGAATCTCATAAATATCAAAGATATGTTTTGCGAATAGAAAGGCATTATTTGCCAAATAGGAAAGCATTCCATAAGAAGTTTAAAACCTAGGTGCCTGTTTCATAGGAACAAATTATAAACTCTTCTTAAATTCAAGTAAGTAAAAATATGTGCCTTTTTGTGCCATTATAAAAGTTTACACACTGGTAGGGAGATCTTTTATGGTTACAGAATTCAGAACACAAAATCATATATCACTTTCAAACAATCTTCCTTTTTCTTGTTTCAATAAACTTTATTAGATTTACAGTTAAAATATACAAACATCACACACATAGGTTGGGAAGGAGGGGAAAACAGAAGAGAAAAGAGGTAGACAAAAAAGCGATTACATCATCAACAGTTTGTGGTTCCTTATCTCATTATTTTGTGCCATATTTATAATTAATCTTTAGTGTGAATATCTAATTACTACTATCATCACTATCACTAATTTACAATTGATTATTATTATTATTATTATCAATGAATTATCTTCAGTCTATCCACTCATACCAACAGTTCTAACTCCCATAGTACTCTGATACTTCTTTATTTTTAGTGCTAATGTTAATTTATCCATTTCTGCACAGCTTGATATTGTCTGAATAATCATTTCCTCTGGTGGGGTACAGGGTTGTTTCCAGCATCTAGTTGCCGTCAGTATATGTAGTATTATATATTTAACTTGGAAGTTATCTGTTGAGAATCCCTAATAGGAAAATTCTGGTTTAAGTTCAGTCTGCTCAGATGTGATTTCCTCTATCCATTTTTTAATTGTCAGCCAATATCTTTGGGTTTCTGTACAAGACCACCACATGTGGTAGAATTTTCATTCTTTCCTTTTACATTTCCAGAATTTAGGGCTCATGTTGGGAGACATCTTCACCAATATTGAAGGGACTAGATGCCATCTGTAGAACATTTTATAATTGTTTTCTTTATATGATGCTGATTTTGTAATTTTATTGTTTCCATTCCAGATCTTCTCCCATTCTATTAGGGTGATGCTATGGCCTATATTCCTACTCCAAGCTTTCATATTACCTTTAACCATTTCTTCCTCTAATTCTATTTTTAATAAATATTTATAAAATTTTGTTATAGTTTTTTTATCTGTGCCTAATAACATTTTGTCTAATTGTTGTGGTTTCTTATACATTCCAAAATCTTTCATGTCCTGTCTATATGTATTCTGGACTATGCCCATCGGCCAATTCGTAACCCTTGTTCCTGGAGCTCTTGCCATAATTTCAAATTTCCTTGTTTATCTAATAAATCTTTATACTTTAACATCTTATTAATGTCCAAACTATTCAGGTGGATCATCGCCTCCATTGCTGAGAGCCAGATTGGGACCTTTAAATAATGTTTTTTTTTCCTTATTTTATTCCAACTGGTCAATAGAGAATATCTAATTAAACGTCTATGAAAATATTTTTGTTTGGTTTTCCCCATATTGGATACTGTTGAAGACCATCACAACATATTTTTACTTGAAGTCAAAAGAGTCATCAAACTATATGTAGTAATAACAACTCCCAAAACTAGAAAAAACAGATTACCCAGAGCAATAAGGAAGCTTCAGTCCAAAAAGAGATCACTTTGGCAAAAAAACAAATCTAGTCATGTTGCCAACTTCAAAAGCCAATACAAAAATTTATGCCACCAGATAAAAACTGAATGCATCAGTTATCACATTAAACAAGCAAAAGTAATCCAAATTGTCCAAAACCTCAGTGTGTCAAACTTTCTCTTCCAGCTAGCAACGATATAGCAAGCCTCTCCGATTCAAACAGTCTTCTCTTTTAACTCACTATTGCTAATCTTCTCTTCCGCCTCTCGAGCCCTTTCACTTTCACTCACACTCACATTCTCTTCTTCACCTCTTCTTTCCAGGCTCTGATCAGATTCTTATTGCTTCCATCAACAGATCTTCTTCACCACTCAGCATTCAAACACTAGCGTAAATTTTCTGTACAAACCTTTCTGTTAACCACCACAGTCTGTCACTCACTTGCTTCCTCTCACAGGTGACAGTTCGGACTTCGGGACCGCCATTATGAGCTGACAGACTTTTGCTTGTTGGCTTCTACTGGGTTTCTCTTCATTGCAATGGCAGCTTGAGTCTCCACAGTTTGAGTCTCTCCACACCAGCATGGTTTTCTGCGGGATCCCTGCACCCTGAAGGGTTGTGCCAAACAGCAAAAAGGATTATGAAGGACCACAGATGAACTTCAGCACCTCTGGTCGTCCTTATGTCATCACCGAAATACTTCCTTTTTCTTAATCATACTGGCTGTAAATGCAGAATAATAAATCATTTCTGTAGATAATCAAGAGATTCCTTAAACAAGGTAATTCTTGTGAAAATATAGAACAGTGGTTCCCAAACTTTTTCAGTCCACCACCCCCTTGGTGCTACAAACTCCTCCTCGGCAAACAACTGGCAAACAAGTGGTCCTCACTTAATAGCCAGTTGTTTAGCAAGTGTTCTAATTTATGACTGGCCTCACCAGAGATACTTGACCTGTTTTTGGAGTTTTGACAGCCATGCACACACATACACACACACTCCCTTCTAACCCTTCTAACCCTGCTGGGGCAGGTCATTGGACTAGAGCTGGCAAAGCATCTCTGATCAGATTCTAGTAGTGAATAGAATCTAATCAGAGATGCTTTCCCAATTCTTGTTAATTTGTTTTATTTGTTTTATTTGTATCTCTATTTATGTTGTTGAATTGCACTGACATGTGTGTCCCTTCTTGGTG
The DNA here is from genome assembly GCA_004320025.1 of Laticauda laticaudata. Taxonomy (NCBI): domain Eukaryota; kingdom Metazoa; phylum Chordata; class Lepidosauria; order Squamata; family Elapidae; genus Laticauda; species Laticauda laticaudata. The sequence continues at coordinate 56,046 of BHFT01022074.1, forward strand.
CACAGCGCAGAATCTTTTGTGATTCTTTGCAGCAAAAATTACTGACCTCTGGCTTTGCTCTACTTTTCAAATGCTCTGCCACTGCCACGTTCTAGGTGCCGGCCCCACAGGTCCACGCCCATTGAGCCCACTGCATTGGAGGGACCTGCCCCAAGCAAGTCAGAGTCAATGGGGGAGCCTGAGAGAAGGAAAGAGAGAGAGAGAAAGAGAGAGAGAGAGGAAGAGAGAAGAAAAGAAAGAGAAAAGGGAAAGAAAGAAAAAGGACAAAGAAAGAGGGGATGGAAGAAGGGACAGAAAGAAAAAGGAGGGAGGGAGGATAAAGGAGAAAAATAATGAGATATCTATTCTAGTCCAAACACCTGCTCCCACAGGGTTAGAAGGGAGTGTGTGTGTGGTGTGTTGTGGGTGTGTGTGTGTGTTTTCCTTGTAATTTACCAGTACATTCTGGTTTTTGCCTTCTTCAGAATTGGCACTGTAATACATTGGGGGAAAGTAATTTTAGGGTGGAGATTCTGGTCTAATGGATCCTAAAGCCTCAAAAAATGTGAGAGATTTCTGATAGTCTTGACATCCATAAAACCTTTAATAAAAGCAAAAATGTTTCAATGTGTTGCAAAGGTGTTCAATGTGGAAAAGTGCCCTCAGTCTAATACTAGGCCCATTTTAAATCTGATGCATCAGGTCTCTCCCTCTCTCTCCCTCCCCCCACCCTCTCTCTCCTCTCTCCCCCCCTGGCTTTGCTCTACTTTCCTGATGTGCCTACGGGCTGGCACTTCGAACACTGGATGGAAAGAGAGAAAGAAAAAGAGAGAGGGAGAGGGAGAGAAAGATATGATAGATAGGTAGATAGGCAGGTAGATAGGCAGATAGATTTGGAGATGGAGATAGGTAGGTGGTAGTGAGCAGAAAGAAGGCAGTCAAAAAGACTTAGTCAATAAACGCAGTGCTAAGATCTTCCTGTTCCTTAATGCAGCTGCCCCTCTGCCCCTTCTCCAGCCCCCTGCCCCAGTTGTTTCTTTGGCATCCAATTTTGCAATGCTCCATTCAGGAGCAGGAAGACGTGCAGAAGCAGCCAAGACCAGTGGAGATGGAGGGAATGATCACTTGGAAAGTAAGCAAGCAAGCAAGGGCAGTTGGAAGAAATGGGCTGCAGAGGGAGGCTAGGTTCTAGGTTCCAGCCATGTAGAGCTGAACCAAACTGAGCCACACACCTTGGAGATCCCCAGCTGCACCCACCCACATCCTGCACACAAGCCCAGCTGGCTGGAGAGACAGAGGCCAGGCAGGCGCTGTGTGCTCCCTTGTTCTCCTCCAAGGAAGGGGGCCTTAATGCCGGACCACCCATCCCTTCCACTGCGCACCTTGGGAGAGTTTTGGTTTTGGGCCTTCTGGCACGCCTACACTGCTTTCACCAAAGAGGGCAGCCAGCAAGCTAAGGTGCCCCCTTTCTGCCACCTCCCACCTCTTCCCCCCCAGGCTTGACAAGGCTCGCTGCCTGCGAGTTCCACATTCGAGGCACCGGCTACAGAGCGATGAAACAGTCAATGGGCTGTGTGGCCAACAGTCAGTGAGCCTGTTGGGCCGGCAAAAGAGAATAGTAGTTTCCTTATGGAAACTATGGGAGCAGCATGGTACAGCCATTCATCTTCTGTTTCCATTTATACTGGCAGGTCTAAGATCTTGAATGGACAGATCATATCTATAAGCAATTGCTATTCTGACAGTGAAATTTAATTTTGCTAAATGACAGGAAACTCCACAATATAAGCAGGAATCAGCTGTATATCTTATCTGCTTTTTCTGGCTAACACTGGTGGTGGGGAGTCAACTGAGCTCTGTCAATAAGTTTTATTAAGAAAAGAAATAAGGTGACAGCTAAATAATTCTTCAGTGACTACTTTGTTTTCAGATGTGAACCTTATGTAGAGGCAACTTGAGATAGTGGTCTCTTGTTTTCTTTCCTCAGTATTTTCAATGTGGAGAAAAGGAAACCTGCCTTTTGAGAAGGTGGGATGTACATTGTGTACATAATAGCTTCTAGCCACTCATACAAGTCTATCATACAATCTCATCCCTTAACTCATTATATAGGTCCACTTTAAATTCATCAATATCATATAGTTATGTTACTGTATTAGTATATGTGTCCTTGAATAATAATTGCATTACATAACTATAGAATTATATCTATTTACGTATAAAATGATATACTTTATTTTTTGTTTATTTTTAAAAAATGTTCTTTTTTTTCTTTTACACAATACATGTATTTTTATCTTCGTGCTTTTTCTGGCACCATTTTAAAAGCAATAAAAGTAAATTTTAAAAAACTGGTCAACTAAAGCCAATTCATTCCAGTCCTCTGCCAAATTCTTGGCATTTGCTTCTCACAAAGTCTTCAGTACAAGACTTACTGAAACAATAACAAGACTTACTGAAACAAAATCCACATTGTTAATATTAGACTAGAATAGAACCAGATTACTTTCTGTTTGGAGTCCAATTTTTTTTTTCATATCATTAAGGCTGACTCCTTTTCAGTTTCTCCATAATGGCTTTTCTGTGGGGCAATGATCTGGCTACTCTCTTCACAGGTAACTGAAGAATGCCAGGAAACTGTTGATTTCAAACTATCTACTGCATTTTTTCAGGCTGTGAAGAGAACATCTATATTTCTAAATTGTTGTTCATAATTAAAATTGTGTAGCTCCATCTGTCAAGAATCCAAGTGTAATTCCATCAAGGAATGGTTTGGAGGAAATTTAGTCAGCCTCAGGAAAGGAAGATCAAAAAACCAAATTAATGTTGAAAAGTTTTAATTTTTTTTTTTGCACTTATCTCATTCATATCAGATATAATATAATAAAATAATACAGTCAAAGTATGGGGTGGGACATTCAGTGAATTGGATTTGTTCCACCTCTACATCCACCAAGTGATTGCTAGAGTCAGTTGATTTCTCTAGGTGTCCATCTGATTCTGGTGTATATACATTTGATTTTTTTATCCTGAAGCAAGGCAATCTCTTCAGCAATCAACCATGTACTAAGAGAAACAGTCAGCATGTTCTGGGTGTCATATATTGAAGCAGGATTGTCTTCCTAATGACTCATCTGAATTAATGCCAGGCCTAGTAATCTGATCTAGAAATTAACTGTTATCTCAGAGTTCTACTATCAAAATAAACAGCACAAGAATGCTGGCTAGTGTTCGACATTCAGATGAGAAACCTGGATGTAAGCAAATTAAGATAGCAAGGTTCTGGTTCTTTTTCTCACAGCCTTACAATGAAAAGGAGAAAAAACTTGTCTCTTCAGAAAGTAAAGCAATCTACACCTGTCATTTGTTTTGAAAATGTCTATTAGACTTCCTATCAAATAATTATCCCATTTAATCCCACTGAATTATCTTAGTCATGTTTTCTCATGAAGAGTGATGATCTATGGCATATGTTACTTCCCTTATCACACACAAACTTACTCATGTGCACATATACTTTCATGTACAGAAGCCAACCAGGGACTGTCTCAGGGACATAAGAATTGTTTGGTGCTTCAGATCTTTGGACAATGTGGATATTTATGAAACAGATTTGCATCACTCAATATGCACTAATAACTGATATACCATTTAGTCTAATATTAGCAAGCTATAATTGTTCAAAGTAATGCTTTACATAACTCCATGGCAGTCCATGGAAGAAGTTATATGGATCATACTTGCCCAATTCTGTGATTTCCAAGAGTAGTTTTGAAGATAGTTTTATTATATTACATGAAATAATAATACAATATGATTTGTCAAAGAACCCTAAAAAACATGCTCTGCTTTATCACCTACTGAATTCTATTGTTATACTTAACAAGTGTCTAGTAATTGTATATATTTAACACATACTATCTAAACTAAACTGTACATAAACCAATCACAAGTATAATACTGCATTATAAATTCTAGTATTCCCTAAATTAAGTTCTACCTAAATCATAATTATCATCAGTACAATTTCAATAAGATTACTGTAGTCACATAAAGGATGACATACTTGAAAAATAATTGATTTTGTAATATTACATTAAATACTACATTAAAGCAAGTTGTAAAATAAGTTTTTACTTTGCTGTATTTTTAATACTTTTTTCTCATCCACCTCTTAATAAATATCTGCTATCACTCCAAGATATCTCTTTAATATTGAAAGTTAAATAAAAAATGAAAATTTCCTAAACCCAATGCAGAATATCTGTTGTCCAGGCTGATAAAATATTCTATTGTTAAACTTCTTGAGAGCACCAGATTGAGTAAGACTGGCTGATTTTCATATATCACCTTATTAGAATGTGTGCATGTTAATGTTGCTGAGATTTAAGATCTTTTGAGTTTCTGTGTGGGCATGTGTTCCTGTCTGCTGTAACAAAGAGATTTGTCTTGATTTACATTTATTTAGACCAGGGGTAGTCAAAATTTTATACTTACCACCCATTTTGTATTTCTGTTAGTAGTAAAATTTTCTAACCGCCCACCGGTTCCACAGTAATGGTGATTTATAAAGTAGCGGACAAAACTCCTACCACCCACCATGAAAGCTGGGACCAGGTTGACTACCACTGGTTTAGACTATAGCAATAGTTCCAGAGAAGAGAGCAGGAGAAAGGACATTCAGTATTTACTAAGAAGGCTTCCCTTTGCAGATATTATGGTCCTTTTCTCTTCCTTTTCTCATCTGTCATCTACTTTCATTTCACTTTTTTAATTAAAAACCTTGTTATCTGCTATTTCTGAGATGTTCTTAAACTAGCGACTAAATTTCACCTGAAAATATTGTCAGTTTTTCTCTGAAAGAGAAATAATCTCTATTCTGTAAAATAGCAAGTATTAATAAAATATGCTAGGAGAGTGAAACAGGAGGGATAGAGTTGTTCTCTAATATTAAAGCACTGGTTTAATAAGATCTATTATTAAATGAACAAATCAATATTAATGTAATATGTTGGGTCAGATTTGCTGAAATAATATCATATATTCATAGACATGCGGTTACTCCACCTTATTAGATATTTGCCATATAGGTGAGTTAATGTTGCCGTGGAAACTATCAGGACTTAAATTTTTGAGTTTATATATGTAAAATCAATCCCAAGATGTCATGGACCTTGCTTGATTTAAAATATTAAAAAATGAGATGTTGTTTAGCTGTAGTTCAATAATTTTATATTATATCTTCAGAATGAATGGTCCTTTAAATGATGGAATTTTATTATAAACATAATAATTGAATTACGTTTTGGTTGCCTTTCTGCATTCTCAGACCAATAGTACTATATTGTTGACTTCAAAGTTTTAGGTGAAAAGTAATTATAAAATTGGGGTTAAGATAGATTTGGAAAATAGCCTAATTTAAATCAAATCAAGCCAAGTCAATTAAGTCAAGTCCATTTTGATTTGAGATTCAGTCCCAAAGCAAAATTTAAACATCGAAGTATTGTGACTCTCACTGACTGCCATTGAAAATCCACAACTGAGTCTGATTTTATTTTTTTTAAACAGAATGGAATTAATTCTGAAGGCATGCTAAATCCTGTTGAATAAAAAACAACCCATCAGCTTAAAAATGCCTATGACTCTTCTGGGATAAAAACAGATGGCATATGTAGGCACATTGCCTTTACTTTGGGGACCAACTGCCCCATTTTATAAAAATTGGCACAGCACATTTAAAGTTTTTTTTACATTTCAGGGGAGAGGGTTTCACTAATTACTCTTTCTTGTTTTTCAGCTTTTATGAAACTATAGTCTTTGCAACAACAATAACAAAAAAAACATACTAGGTTATCAACAGTGAATTTTTTTTTACATACTTGCAAATCTCTATCTTTATTGCATTTGCTTTTTATCCAAGACCATTTGGACACAAAATATAATATTCAACATTGTTCTCCAATTTGTTTAATAGTGATTAGTCTTCACATGCAATGAATCCCAAAATACTTTGTAGAGTTACAGAATTTGTTCAAAGCTGCTCCATTTGACCTGGTATACAGCCAAATTGTATAGGATGGTGATGCTATCCATTCAATCATATCTGATTCTCACTGTTCTGTGGACTAGCTCTCTCCACCTTTTCCTATCTTATGCAGCTTTTTTTAGTTGTTTAAACTCTGGGTGGTATCAGCTTTGATTCTGTCTAGCCACTGTTTTTGCTGGCTTCATTCCTTTTTCCCACTGACCTTTCTGAGCATAACTGCCTTGTCCAGTGAATTTGATTGCATGACAAAATATGCAAGGTGGAATTTTGTGATTTTTCTTTCCACTGATACGTCTGGTTTTATATATTCCAGTACTTGATTGTCACTCTTGCTGTGCAAGGAATACACAAAAGTCTTCTCCAACCAACATCACAAACAGCTTGGAGTTCAAGAAGGAAGGAACATCAGGAATGCATTTGCACAAAAGGATTCAAACACTGCTCATAAAAGTTGATTAGTTAAATCTTGATCTTGCTACACAAGGCACACTCAGCTTTAAAACACTATCTACGTTTTCCTGCATTTTCTCAACAGTAATTTATAGCTGTTTGAAATACTGCTTTTTAATTTTAGTAGTTTACAATTTCATATGCACTACATATGAAAATGTAAGGAATTCAGCCAGCTACTTTCTGGAAGAAACATGGTAATTCTCAGCTAGAGACTTCCTTCTCATTTTGTTATGTGCCTTTCTGAATATATGGCAGCTGCTCATTTCCATCTGATGTTATTCAGAAACACTTAACTCACCAGCTGTGCCCAATATTTATATGCTTGAAAAATGTTTCCCATTTGCAATCAGCAAATGGACTTGAGCATATATGGCCTGACAGTAAAGACGTAATCTCAGTTTTGAAGTATGCAGTAGTAATAGGGGAACTATCACAGCACCACAGATTTAAAACTATGTTGGAAAAGAAAACTGACACCTTCTGAAACTAAAATTACTTTTTAACTCACCCAGCTGTTCCAGGTAATGGCAAAATGAGTGGCATGGCTGTGCTTTATAACGAGCTGAATGTAAAGGAGAAGTTATTTTGCTATGGCTTTTCCTATGGCTTTTATCTACCTGTCAATTTCCACATCTCCTTGACAGTTTGGTGTATACACTAAGACCACTCAGTGCTATCTTTATTGTGGTTTTATTATTGTTATTATAAAATTTGGTTTCAGGGCAATTTGAGCAAATATGCGGGGACGTTTTTATAGATAGCATTCTACACGTCCAATGTTATTGAGTGCATTCTTATTTTAGCTATAGTTTTCAGGGACTATGGCAGATCAGATGAAAATATTTTTATTCCAACCTCAAGGGTGGAATGCACACTAGACTCCATAGATCCAATTTATAATTTAACTCTTTTAGATTATACTGCAGCACACATAGCACTGAATTTGTGCTTGTATGTATTATTTCCTTCAAAGGTATGACAAGTATAGTTTTAGGGTAGACAAAAATATTTGCATACAATGCTTTAAAATCCAATACTTAAGTTGCATTGCCCTTTATTTCTTTCTGTTATCTTTTTTCACGTACCAAATAAATTCTTGATAAAGTTATCACCAGACATAGAAGATTTTTTTAAATATAGATGTGTCTTCATCTCCAGAGCACTTAAGAGGCAGTGATCCTATCACTGTTCTAATTCCTTATTCTCTGCCTCTTTCTTGCATGCTGAACATTTGATGCCACTGATGTCCTTGAAGCAACACACACATGTGTTGTGTGTTGCAAAAGAAAAGTAGCTTTATGGACAATGACATCAACTTGTATCATAAAAACGTAAGCATTTGTTTTGCTGCGGTGTGGGAATAATCTCTGCTGAACATCAGGAAGACTTCCAGATCTAAACATTTGATTTGGATTTTGACAGAGACAAGAAAGTCAAACAGAGATCAGATCTGAATTGAATGTAAAGGTCAAATTAGATTTGATAATGTTAATGTAGAGTTTTCTCTAACCCAGAACTGCATAGACTTCAGGTAGGTGAAAAATATTCACTTTCTATTGTCCTAGCAAAAGCATGTAGCAACTGAATAAATTACAATAAAATAGAGCAAAGTTAGACAGTGATGGTTGCATACAAACAAACATAAGCTGATTATAGATAAACAAAGAACAGCACTAAACTACATCTACATATGAAATAACAGTAGATTATTATGTCTTCCTTTATATTTGATTACTTAAATGAGAAGGAAACCTCTGCCTGTGAAAATCACAGTCTCTTTTAATCAGAATGCAGCACCTGCTTTATGGGCATTTGCCCTAAAAAAACATTGAGAATGAAGTGAGCCTTTTGATAAATGTCCATATTGGGTTTCACAATAAACACAATAAAAAGGCACTATTGAATGAAACAGAGAACACAAAGAGGCAATCAAAATACAAGTTGAAAACATGTTGATTTATTTACTCATTTGATTTATATATTTTTCTAAATAATACAGAAAGATTTCTGACAATCTTTCTATCTCAGTGTTCATGCTTTCTTGAATTTAAAAGTTTCTGAGGAAATCTGATAGTTTTGTCAAAAGGCCTAACAAGAATTGAAATGCCGTGATGCCTCTTTGATCCTTTGCCTTTACCATATGTCAGGGTTGTCCAACTCGCATTGTCATGTTGTTGTCACATGATGTATCACGACTTTTTCCCCCCTCACTAAAATGGGGGTGGGGGTGGGCAGCATGTGATGCATCTGGCCCGCAGGCCATGAGTTTGACACCCCTGCTCTAGGTGCTCTCTCTTTCCTGCTTTTGAATTTAGCAGCCCTTCTTGATTAATTTAAGCACTGCCTATTTCTTTTAAATGAATTATTTCTTTCAAATGTGAACTCTGCTATCAAATATACTAGAGCAACACAGTAATATGTAGGCTGATCTATCATACATAAGCATAGTAATTGATGTTCCATTGTGAAACACAGCCATCTTTCTAGATTTGGGTTTATTTACAGCACTCCAATTCATAATATGAGTACAGTTCATGGAAAGTTTGCAAGCACCTCTTCACCAATAATTATATAACAGGTATGTTGGTAGTAATTTTACATTTTATCTTCCATGTGGCCTAGGAATGCCTTAGAGAATAGCCTTGAGCATCTGTGTGAAGCCCTTGAACAAATCCTTTCAACAGTTAGTAATTATCTGATTACTGCTCCTTAACTGCAGCACACTGTCAATTACATGGCAAATTTTCTATAATGACATGGAGATCATACAACTTTCCACAGTCTCTGACGATTCTGTTCTAAAATATTACATATTCATTTTTACAGGCTTCATTCATGATTGGCCCATTCTTCTTCAATGTATATTTCATCACATTTTATACTGCAGTTCGACTGCTTGGCAATGTCCAGGTCAGTTTTCACATCATAAGCAGATCATATTATATAAGCATCTATTAATATGATCTTACCAGCAATCATTTCTCTCCTTTAAAAATAATATGCATATAAGCTTCCATTTCTGTTTATATATGAAAACATACAGCATGGAAAATATTTGCAAATGTATAAGTCAGTCAAGTTTTATTAGTTACCCACTGGCTTTATTTAGTCATTAACAAAATTTGACATTTTTTATGAAATAGTGTTACATAAGAATTGTATAGAATTGTCAGTGTAGGAAATGTATTAGACTATATTTTTGACAGGGGGGCCATCTGCCTTAACCTTGAAACGAAGCACAAATGAAGCAAGCAGATCCATGATCACATAGTTCAAACAATCAAACTCATGCTTAATTAAATAGCTACTAAAACCCTTAAAATTTCCATGTATAATATAGACAGACCATATTTTATATTTTTTCAAAACTTAAAACTTCTGAGTAGTTCTTCAAATACATTTTTTAATACTGGGTTTAGTATTGGGAAGGAGTGAAAACAGTGCATGACTTTTCAAGTTGCTGGGAAGTAGAATGTAAGTTCAATATTGGTTAGGCAATATTAATCCATAATTAATTGTTAACATCAGTATGTACTTCCAGCTGCTTATTTGTAAAATGCAAATAAATAATGCTCTTTTTTTAGCTTGTGTTTGTGTTGTTTTTGTTGTTTCTGTGCCTGAAATGAAAACAAAAGACTCTAAAATACTTTTAATGTAAAAAATCTACAAATGAAACATTGTTTCAAAAGGAATTCTTAATGAATTACATTGTCCCTTCTGATATTGATATCTGATATTGATATTAATGTAGGTTACTGTACAAACACCAATAGGGGAAGAACTTGGATAGCATTTCATTGTATAGCAAGATAAATTTGGCAAAAGCTAATTTTCTCTCTTGAAAACAGCTTGGACATCTGCCTTTGCTGCCTATAGACTGAAGAGGACTTGGCCAGCAGCTATAAAAGAATTAAGTTAGCACACATGTAAATCATCCTCCAAATCGTGAGGCCCTATTCTTTCCTTCTAACCTCAGGCCTCAAATACAAAGACACTATTGCAAAATTGCTTGGAAAGATATGATTGCAAATCATTTCCTTTGTTCCATAAATCTTGAAAGCACAGCGTGCCGCCAATTACCTTTGCTTAAAAGAAACCATGAATTCCAACTGGCACATGCTGATTTTCACATAAGCGTTCATTGACCATTATTCATTGCTAGCTATAGTCATCATATATATGTACACATACGAATATGCTTTTATACAGATGCCTACTATTATTTACAAAGACTTGATAAAAATAGTTCACACATTATACTAAGGTTTGGCTCATTTTAAACATTGTTTGCTGTGAAACTATAGAGGGATGATACATAATTCTCTAATGGTTAAGGCACAGGCTAGGAGGCTATGTAGTTCTAGTACTGGCTTAGGCATGAAATCAGCTGAGTAACTTTGGACCAGACCTATTCTCTTAGCATTGGAAGGCAGGCAGCAGCAAACCACTTCCAAATAACCTTTGCCAAGAAAACAGCAAGAACTTGTTCAGGCCAGTGTGATATTCTACCAGTTCAGTCCAGTTCTGGTGTACCGGTAGCACCGAAGATCAGCTGGCAGAGAACCAGTTCACTCCAAATCTCTCCAACGCTCTGCATTTGGGCTCCTAGGTCCTTTTTAACCTCTCAGCTGTTTGGCACAGCAGAGCAGATTGCTATGTTAAACAGCTGAGAGGTGCAGTAGCTTAGTTTTTACTGTTTTAACATATGCACAAAGCATGCATATGGTGTGCATGCACATGATCATGCAAGCCATGTGATCCCACCCCTGTAGCCACACTTACCAAGCCACGCCCACAGAAACGGTGGTGGTAACTTTTGAATCCCACCACTGGTTCAGGCTGTCACTAGAAATCAAAAACCCAACTCAAAGCCCCCCCCAAAAAAACAAACATTGTCCTATCAACCATGATACTTGCGATCCTAAATCCTACTAGGTAAAGCAAAATAAATTATAATTTAACTTGGTGTACTTTGGGCTAATGAATCAATCTAGTCTAGTGGTTAAGAAAATCTTGCCAAGAAAACAAAGTGCAGGGACGTATCCAAGCAATTGTCAAAAGTCAAGACTGACTTAGAAGCACCATTCCTTCACCCAAAAACCCAGCTAGGGCTGATGTAGTGGACAGTGTTTGTTTTAGATTCCACAAAGATACAGATACTTTGAATAGATTATAATATTTACATGAGTAAATACTTCAAATAACCAGCACAGACGTTTTGCCTTTTATAAAGTTTCCGTGGTTTAAATAACCATTAATGTGAATTTTATTTTTCTCTGTCACAGTCATTTCATGCAGACCTTCAAAACCCAAAAGCAATTAGAGTTGTGTATCAGGAAAATGGGGAGAGGAGAATTGATCTTGTGTCATGCCCTTGTTGGAGTCTGCTTTTGAGGGGGAGATTGAGGAGCTGACAGGGAGTGGAAGTATGGCTCTGGTGGCTGTGGAAGAAATGGAAGAAAGGCACAGTCCAGCTGGGCATCCAGAGGAAGACCCAGGGCCACCTCCTCTTCATCCTAGGGCACGCAGGGAGGAACGGAGAAAGGAGCAACATGGCTTATGGGAGAGAAAAAGGCCCTGATCACTTTCATTAGTCTATCTCAAAGAAAGTGAAGCAACATTACACCAAAATTATTATTTAAAATGGCATAGGTAATTGGGTCACTTCCTTTGTTTGGTATTAAGGAATGTTGGATCTTATGTCTCTGGATTCCAGGTTGTTTAAATGATTTGCACTATGCTATACGAGTGAGAAGTATGCCCCCTCCCCACTGTTTTCCCACATTCCAGTGGCTCGAAGGCATTTCTAATTCAATATTCCTTTTAGAGAAACCAAGGAAAATTGGTTTCCATGCCAATATGAAGAGGTGTTGGTAAAATGTTGATGAAATGTACAGAAACTGGTCAGTGCAATTGAAGAAAATAGCATACTTATGGAAGAGGGGTTGGAGAAAAAAATGTCATTATTTCCTCCCCAACTGGTATATTGGGAGTTTAAAATATTCACCAATTTTATATAAATTCTTTCACCAACAATAGCACCATATTTTTCTTGATCCTTAATAGTACATTGGCTTCTGAAACCTCAGGTTATATTCAGTAGGATTATGCCAATAATAGAACTGTTGAGACTTTTAAAAGATGATAATCCTAAATCTATGGAGCTATTGTCTATTTATCTATCTATGCACCCTACTACCTTCTGATTTTCCTACCTACCTACTTATCAGCTACCTATCTACCAATATTTCTTATATTAGTCAATCTTAATGGGAGGCTACCATAAGCAGCTGGTTTATTTTTACTGCTGCACTTTTATGAACTGCTGCTAGTTTTTTAGCTAGTGGGTGTGTATCATGTCTGGACAAGATGCTATCCAGCTCTTCATGTTCCTAACTTGCTGTTGAATGTCCACTACTATGATGGTGACTGATTCCTTTTTCTGAGAGATTAGTGTGGTTTGTCCTCAGGCACTGCAACCAGTTTGTACTGGTGTAATGTATCTTATCTTTTTGCAATATATTTTTCTAATACTGTTCAGTTTCTGCTGTTGACTGTCCTGTTACTGTGTTTTTGCACTACACTTGAAAGTACATCTTAGATAGTTCTTTGGGCAACAGAGCATTTATCTTCTTGGCCTCTGCTTCACTAGTGTATTTCCTTAGTTTGGTAGTCAGTGCGATGAACCTTTGTTTAGCAATCTCTATGATTTCAAATTATTTCAGATTTCTATATTTTTTTCCAGTAGTCAAGTCTTAAAATTAATTTTCATACCTTTCTGTAAGTCCACTGATTTATTTATTATTTATTTATTAGATGTATTTACCACCCATCTCACCTTGAGACAATTCTGGGTTTCTTACAACATTAAAATCTATGAAACCATAAAATATAAATATTTTTAAAGAAAATAACATTAGAATTATAATCAAGAATAAATTATAGTTTAAACTTGGGGAGGGAAGAGCAGGTTGGATTTTCTCTTAACTTATCAACCACTTCTGGTGTGATAGTTGCCCATTGGGAACTCCAGCCAATTGGAAACTTAAGGTTCTTACAAAAGATGAGAAGGATGGGAGCAGATATCACATCAAGAGGGAAGGGGGAGATATTTCAGAGGACAATAGTCATGGCAGAAAAAATTCTCCTGGGCACCACCAACTAAAACTCTTTGACTGGGTACTGTAGCTTGTTCTGCTGGCAAGGATGGGGCAGGCCAGTCCCTTCAGGTAAGATGGTTTCTCATGTAACCTGGACCTATGTCATGCATGGCTTTAAAGATGATAATTGATGATTGAGCTTAAAAGATGATTAAAAAAAACACTTTGAATTGCACCAGAAACAAAACATCAGCCAGTGCAGCTCATAGATCAGTACATGGGCCATTCAAGGGGCATCAAGAACTACAAGCTCTGATGCACTCTACATTAGTTGCAACTTCTGAATATTCTTCAAGTTAACCCCATATAGAGCAAATTGCAGTAGTCCAAGCTCAAAATGAACATGCTTTGGGTGACATACTGACTAACCTCTGAGTTGCCTTGATCTTAGCTAACTTTATTTTCCAAGGGGGTGGTGGGTTTTGATTGTGTTGCCAAGTGTCTCTGGGATTACAGTGGTATAGCATATGCTAATTCATTGGTTTGAATGGTATGAGAGTGGTAGGGATTGTTGCAAATCTATTGGCATCTTCCAGTGTAGTAGCAGATGATATTCCTCCACAGACCTTTGTTTACTAGTTTTGAGAGTTAATTGTAACTAGCTTATCTATAATTTTATGCATCATATTAGCTATTATGCCCTATAATGGAAGGGTAATAGGACTGTTCCAGATTCAGATATTGGCTGCATTTACAGTTGTTCTTCCAGGTCTTCTTGAATCGTAATGTACAGTTGGTCTATCTCAAGGTGTGAAAGCAACTTCCTCCTCATTATGTTGAAGCATTGAGTAACTTGCTGTTTCTCAATTAGTATGGATATACGTTTTTTGTTTATGTATAGTGCACTCATACATTTCATATATGGCTTCTCGTTAGTTCTACTGTTGTACTAGCATTCAATGAATTCCATATTCCCTTAATGGATGATTTGTTCCAGTGGCTCACTTATTGGCTGATTGTCCTGATTCCCAACCTTGTTATCAACCTTGTTAATCTAGGTAACACCTGAGCTGGCATGATTCTCCTAGTTTGCATCACTCTCATATTTGATGCAATTAGATGTGATGTAATGTGCACCGACGGGACCAGAGGGAGATAATTTTGGCAACACAGAGCTTTCTCAGAGAAAGGTCTAGGTTAAAAGAATGTGTGATCCTGAAGTGGATGGGGAAAAGGGGGGAAAGATTAAGGGTATGCACATCACAGAAACAGGATATATCTTATAGGTAAGAAAGTGATAGTTTGAGAAAATTCTGTCCAAATAAAGGAAATAAAGGATTGAACTTGATTGATTTCACTGTCTGGGCTTGGACCTGATAGTGGATAAAGCATCAGGAATTCTTTGCCCAAGAACCCCAACTGATAAGGTTGGTACCAGTTGGGATTTGAACTCTCATCTCCCATATCAAAGGCAGTGCTCAAACTACTATGCTATCTAGATAATTTTTCCCTATTTAACACAGTTTTATTTGACTCTGACTCAACTATTGAAGCTAGCCTTTCCTGTATGGATGGAAAGGCAAGGAGGAGGGGATAAGCAATCCAGTATTGCAATGCAAAATCTGAACTGCACACCAATTTGGCCTTGTTGCCAACTCTGAATAATAGAGTCTGGAATGATTGAATCTGGCTTAAGAAATGGACAGGAATAGCAGGGGAGATGGTATGATGGACTTTAAGAGCCGCGGAGGCACAGTGGTTAGAATATAGTACTGCATGCTACTTCTGCTGCCTGCCAGTGAAGTGGCAATTTCTCATAAAGGAGGAAGTACATTGAAAGCAGAGATGGGACCAGACAAAACACAGGCTGGAATTGGATTGGAGAAAGAGAATTTAGGACGGCACTCTATGGAATTTCCTAGGTATATCTGTGAGGATTAGAGCAGTATAAGGTTTAGTATATGATTTTGTCTGTGTCGTGTTAGCAAATAGATAACTGGCTCGATTGTTCTATGGCATTCTTGGGCTGGGATTAATTGATTAGCAGCCTAGGCTGCAGTGCAGAATTGCTCTTAACAAAAAAAGACAAATATGAAAAGGAATATTTCAGAAAAATTAATTACAAATGTGCCTATTAATAGAAAACATATATAAAGTCCATGTGAATAAAAATAGGCACAATAAAATCATACAAATACCTGCCATTATGACCAAAAATGGAAGAAGTCAAAACTTAATGAATTTATACAGTATATTCACATATATTACAAATTTATATATTCAGTCCATGTTGTTAACTTTATAAAAAAAACATTTTATTATAAATATATATAGTTGTACATTTATAAAGATACTAAAATTAATTTAGTTTCTTTTAAATAAGACTGTGGATAGTAGTTTCAGTATCATCTTATTTTTATTTAAGATTTAAAATAATTGGGAAATGTTATGAAATACTTCATTTACTGCATTTTCAGGTAAATTTGGCACTTGTTATTTTCTTCCAGAAAAGCCAGATTCATTCTATAATAGATTTCAAACAACAGAGTTAAGACCTACCCTTCCCTATCTTTCAGTTCCCTTTCAAAGAGAAAATTAGATCAAAGGAGGTTTTTTCCCTCCATTTTGTGTTTCAGAGTAAGACTTGCCAGGATTAATAGGCCTCAATTTTTCAGAAATATTAAAATTTGCATTCCATTGTCAAGGCAATAAATCTTTTTTTCGGGAAGATTGTTCTGCTGTGGGAATGACCAAGTGATTACTGACCACAATTATGCAATTATGCCTTTGAAATAATATTGTTTCATCTAGAGGATTTTTTTTCTTACATAAAAATATCAAAATGCTCTTACAAGCCAAAGGATTAATAATACAACTACACAGGACTGTTTCAGTTAATAATTAAACTTTATTGAAGCTTAGTACTTTGTGAATTTTATAAAGCTGCTTGATGCTAATATATGCTAATACTGTAGCTGTTAACACATTAAGGATTTTTAATAAAATAATTGATTTTTCTCTTAACTAACTTTTGAAATATGACATGGTATAATGTGAAGCTTCTTAAATGGTAAGGCTGCAGGCGTAGACTATGTAACTGGAGAAATGCCTAACAAATAACATGTTCGACATTTACATGATCGAAAATATTTAAATGAATGTGATTTATTCGTTAAATAAGCTTGAGAAGATGTTTGACAGAACTTTCATTCAAAGTGGACAAGAGGTGACAAGAAGTAAATCTTGAAAATGTAAATATAATTGCTATTACAGCATTCCTGATGCATGTATTTCTAATCTCTGATTGAATATATGCAATGAAAGAGAAACTTCTCTCTCCTTTGGAATTAGTGCTCTTGCCAGACTGCTTTTACTGCAAAGAATATTACAATTTAAGAATAACAGATAACAGATACTTGGAAGAAACAAGGAATGGGGGCTATGCCTTTGCTTCTAGCTAATTGTGTTTCCTTGTGGGATCCTTGAAAATGTATGTTGGAAATAAGGTGATAGACTTGAGTCTTTATTTTGTCCTTGGGAATTGATTTTAAGGCACTTTACACTCAGAAAACAAATGATAATATACATAAAACTCTTTAACAATGCAAATGTGAATGTGTTTATTTAGATGGGAGTCCCATTCAGTTACAGGTGATTATGCATTCTAACTTGCAGTTAGAATATAAGCCATATTCTGTAGATGTCCTAAAGCACTATGATATACAAGTGTAATAGAAAAGTTGATTAAAAATATTCAGCACAGTGAGATTTATAAAATAATTTGCCATATTGTGGAAGCAACATAGGGAGCATTGCTTTTTATGACCAGAACATTGTAAAAGTTTTCTGTGTTCTGGTCAGAACATAGCCATCGCTAAATGTTCTCAGAGAAGAACATTTAGAGTGGGTCGGTTTGTTCCAAATCTGAAATAAAACATATTTTTGCATGTTACGAAAAGCATTGAGAATTGATGCTAAGGTAACATTAATGAACCAGTTTTGATGAAAATGGCATGTGTGAGGTAAGGTGTAATTTTGTTCATTTTTTTAAATTATCAAAACTTTAAATTTTTCCTTAACTTGTAAAGAAAGAACCTGATTTTTAAACAATCAGATTTGGGGGAGGAAGCAAAATTAGCCTTATCCTATACCTTTTATGAAGTAACAACAGTATATAATTTGAAAATTTTAAATTGTCCCCATGAATTCTTTTATTCTTTCTAATTCCAGCCCAAAATATATTTTTTACCTCAAGACCTAATATTAAACATGCACCTGGTACATAAAGATAGGAATACATTGAAAATGCTTAATATTGTTCTAGCTCTGGTGCCCAAGGAGTTATATTTATTGATAAAATATTGTATTAATGAATGTCATTCGGTAGTACTAGGAGGAGCATAAGCATCATAAAGGAATAATTTTAAAATAATATTTTCCAAAGGAATGCCTCAGAAATCAGATAAAACCCAGTCTTTATTTAGGTGGGACAAAGATTTGGAAAAGTAACAATATCTGTCATGCCTAAGTACAATAAGCATTAAAGCTTACCTTTCTGTGATTTTTTTTAGACTCCATTAATATTGCATGTGCATACAAACAAACTATTCATAGTTAATATCAGCTAAGACATATACCCAAAGGATTTTAATAATTACATTTGCTTTTCATAACCCTTCAGGATGCTAGAATGTATGAGCTTCCAAATGTGCAATTGATGAAAAAAACTTGTGCAGGCATTCCGTTTATAGGATATTAATCATACATCTCAAGAATTTGGTAGGATATGGTTAATTAGAGGTCAGAACTCAGTAGAAAAACTTTTGATTTAACAAATTTTCTGTTGGTTCACTGCATTTATTTGCAACATTAACTCCAGACCTCGCCATTTAATTTTTTTTACAAAAAAACAACCTCTTAATCCAAGAATGTTTACAGTAACAATAATATTAAAATAGAATTCTTCAAATTGAAATAATATAATCAGAAATAATATAAATAATCACACACACACACACACACAATTGACAAGGTATGTTATGCTTACTTTATTGGATCAGCTGTTACTTCAGTTAAAATACATTATCACAAAAAATAGTCCTGACAGATCTGTGGTCATAGCCAGGACTATTATTTTGTGATAATGTGTTTTAACTGAAGTAAAAGCTTATCCAATAAAGTAAGCATTCACACCTTGTCAATTGTCCATAATCATTTGTGTATTGGACTATGTATGCTCAGAACAGCCTGTTTTTGTAGCTGTCTAAAAACTTAAGCTACACATTGCACAGGCTACCTATTTGCCACAAACATAATAGAATAGGAACTAATTACGAATCTCTGAGCAAAATGTTTGTTTGTTTGTTTATTAATCAAATGTATATAGCCATCCAACTTACTTACAGATGACTCTAGGTTTACAATATTATAATATTGTTATACAATATTACACAATATTTAAAAAATCCATCATATAATAAAAACCAATAATGCCTTCTATCCTACCTGACAGCAACAACACAATAAAATCAGGCATTTGATTGGTTCTGTCTTGAGTTGTGGTTCAGATAACAGATAGTCAGATGCGGTATCTGCTATCCCGCATTAGATGGGCACCTAATGATAGGGAGCGAAAGGAGAAAGAAACGACAGGAGACGAAGTTCCTCGGGATGAGTGTGCACAGAATGTCTGGATACACGCTCTTTTATTATGCTCAATCAAAAGAGGGTGATTGTTTATTCAGAGCCTAGGTCAAGCCCAGGTTAGACAAAATACACATGATTTTAATTAGCTCAGATAAGGCAAAATTCCAGGTCAGACAGGATCNATGATTATACGTGAGTGATACAATGTATCAAATGCCTGAACAATATATAGTTGCAATGATACAAAGTTGCAAACATATGAATGCCACATAGTTACTACAGTCAGAATTGGAAGGGACCTTATAGGTCATCTAGTCCAACCTCCCACCCAAGCGGGAGACCCTACACAATTTCTGACAGATGGCAGTCCAATCTCTTCTTGAAAATTCCAAGTGATGGTGCTCCCACAACAATCATCTTTCTGGAGGCTCAGTTACTTATATTCATCACTCACTTTTGTTGCATTGTGCTTTCTGAGATAACAGCAGAACCAGTATAAGGCTTCCTTTATTCATCACACATTGCATGCATTCTTCAAAAAGTTTACAAACTTTTCGTCTTGCTAGGGATCACTTTTGTTATATATGTTATTTGCATAACTGGACACATATAGCCAGATAAATGTATTATTCTTTTATGTTTATTGTGTTTCTTTTCCAAATTAATATTTTGACATTCTAGGTAATGCACACATGAATGTTTCATTCATTTTGTTTTAAATTGCAATGATCAATATTTTAATGTTTTTTCTTTTAATTATTTTATTCTGTTATTTATGGCATTGTAAGCTGGCAGAGTCACTCAATAGTGAGATACATACAAAATAAATAAATAAATAAATAAATAAATACATGCATGCATACATTCATTCTACCAATCTTAAACAATAATTTGTAGTACACCTTTCCAAATTTTGAGGTGCAAATAAAAATGGGCACAAAATATTTATAATCTACGAAAAAGTATATAAAATTGTATGTATTAGGATAAAATTGGGCAAGAAAAAGATACAGCAAATATTTGAAAAAAAATTTTTAATATATTTTAAAATACACATACAAACAATTATATGTGAAATTGAATGACACAATTACACAAAAGCTTGTAAATTTTCAAATTGACCTTTTTAAAAAATACTAAAATATAAATGAATAATATTTATAATTTAATATATATTAAATAGTATATATTTAATATATATTAAATACAAAACTTACTTAATAGTAAGTTTTATTTCTATGTATTCACATCCCAAAATGATAGAACAACAAAGCATTTGGAGAATTGTCAAACCCATCAATTAAACCATAAATTGATCCATAATCTGTTTAAATACAGTTATTACACATAATACTTCAACTATCTTTATATTTTATATAAAGATAACACATTTCTTTCAGGCTGTACTGATCATCTAAATCTGTTCATGGAAGAATTCGAATCCAGAGCCCTGGCAAATGACACCCATGAACACAAAGACGATCATCCCAAGAGAAAAATCTTCCAGATGCCCCAAATTATATGGTCTCCCCAAAATACACAAAGAAGGCATACCTCTGAGACCATAGTCAGCTCCAGAGGAGCATCACTACAAAACCCTGGACAAAATTACTAGCAAAACAGCTACAGCTCCATGTTGAAGCAGCAGCTTCACATGTACAAAACTCATACCACTTCTTAGAAATTATCAAAGATCTACACGTAGAACAAAAAGATCTGCTAGTAAGTTTTCGATGAGGTTTCACTATTCACCCCAAGTCCTGATAAAAAAAAAACCCTAGAAATCATCAAAAACAAATTACACAACCACCAAGCACCTAATGAAACTAGCAGAAACATGCTTAACAATACATATTTCAAATACAAAGGACAAAGATAACAAGCAGATCCCCACTGTCACCCATTATGCAAATCTGTTCATGGAAGAATTGCACTCCAGATCGCCTGGCAAATGCCACCCACAAAACCAAATTATGGCTAAGATACATTGATGACATTGTTATTTGGCCCCATGGAAAAGAAAAACCTAAATTATTTCCAAACACAAATCCTAACACAAAAAAAGCCAAAATCACCAGCTTGATCCCCAAAAACACACTGAGACATAATGGAGACCTAGAAGATGAACAGACATATGGAACAGCTGTCCTCTCCCTACATAAGAGGTACAACAGACAAAATCAGTAAGATACTATGCAGGCATTACATGAAGACTGCCTTCAAAATGGACAGAAAAATAGCAGTAATCAAATTTATCAAACGATAAAAATTGACCTAAAAAACCAAGGCATATATGAAGTACCTGCACATCATGCTCTGCCACATACATCGGACAGACCAATAGAAGAATAAAAAACCTGCCTTGATGAACACAAGATATGCAGTAAAAAAGTTGGAACCACACTTCCTCACTAGTCCAACAGATGAAAGCCACAGGTCATCAGCATCGACTTCAGTGGCACCAAACCCGAGCTACTAACAGAAAAACCCCAGCTACAGAATTATCAGAGGATCCATAGAAAGTGATAAAAAGACCTGATAGTATGAATAGAAGCAGATGATTCCACCGACTTTCAATTATCTGGAAGCCTGCACTCAAAAACCAAAAAAAATCTCTACACCACAATCCAGAAGCAAACACCATGGGCACTAAACGAAGCCCCCCCAATACCCCCAACCCAAATAAACCCAATGCCAGCTATACCCAAATAAAACCTAACTTCCTGATAAAAAATTGCCAGCCATTCACACAAAAACCAAAGCTGCACTGAAAGCCCCCAGTACATGAAGCACAATGCTGCTAGCTAATCAAAATGAAAAAAAAAAAAAAACCCTCTACAAAACAGGACAGAAAGATATTAGGAACAGCTATCCAAACTGAACCCAGCAAATCCAAGACCAATATACACAGACCTAGACTCCCAACCAATCAGGATGAAGAAAAAACCATTTCAAATAAAGCACAAGGCAGCACCAAATTCAAATAGGAAATGGCTGACAAAGCCTGAAACACACGATTAAGAAGAACAATACACAAGCATGATGATGGCAGATGAGATTTCTGCTGAAACGCTCGCTTTAACCTAATATCATACATATAAATACCTGCGAAAACATAAGATGGATGGATGGATGGATTGATTGGTAGATAGATAGGATAGATAGATAGATAGATTAGATAGATTAGATAGATAGATAGATAGATAGATAGATAAGATAGATAGATAGACAGACAGACAGACAGACAGACAGACAGACAGACAGACAGACAGACAGACAGACAGACAGACAGAATCTTATTTGTTACCTCTTCTGGACCATTTATTCAATTTATCATAGCAACAATGATAATTTGGCAGATTTTTTTTCAGAGAGGTGTTGGGGTCCCTATATGAACCCAGAACTGGTTTTGAATTAATTAATCTATGGTGCACATGGTTTTTAAAGAATAAGAAAAGCAGAATTGGGTATAAAAATTGAATACATCAAATGAAAGAATACTAAAGAGAAAGAAATAAGGAGGAGACTAAGAAAACCTCATAAGTACATGCCCATAAATCTTCCCAGTGACATTAATTCTTTTTTTACAATCCTGAAACTGCCCTTCATATTTTGACATCTTGTAGTAGTAATCCAATTAAATTAGTCAATGAAAATAAATAGAAATACGCATAACACTTCTAGGATGTACTAATACGAAACTTCCAGACATAAAATGTACATACTTTTCAAATATACAGATAAATACTTTTTAAATAATAGGATTCTATTTCAACAGAGCAAAGCAAAGCAAGCTATTTAAAGCTAAGCAAAATATTTAACTTGATGAGTAAACCTAGAAAACTATTGTTAGAGAATGTGTTCATATTTTTTATGCTTTACCCAAGATTTATACCTCTTGTGAACAAGATCACATGTGAACACACATTCGTAGAATCAGCACATTTTATAAGCATCAGATAATATCTGCGAAAAGAATGATATTGTGTATTAAAAGATGTCTCATTTAATTCCCCTTTCACATCTACAATTACTTTGGATAAGCACTTCACTTACAAGGAGAAGCAATCAAGATGGCTCATACCCACTTCCCATAAACTTATACATGAGGCAATGAAGAAGCTCAACCCAACAATTATTTACAGAGACGATTGTGCAAACAGTTTCAAATGACAAATAAATTTCACAGATTCATGGTGGAGAATTTCTAACAAGAAGCAGCAACAAAATTAATCAAATAAATTATTCAGAATGGATGAGTCTCTCAGCTCTAATTAAAACCCTATGAGATGTAAATAATAAATGCCCTCAAAAACCTTACAACCAAAAGCTTTTGCTGTGTCTGAACTATTTTTTCTTACTGTGGGAAGCAAAGAAGAATAGACTAAAGGTATTTATTTATTATTTATTTATTGTATTTGTATTGCTGCCTATATCATAAGACAGTGACTTTAAATGTACCTTTTAAAAATAGCATACCTTTTTAAAAAATCTATTTAAAAAAATCTAAATTTAAAAAAAATACCTTTTAAAAAAATCTGGCAGTCAGATAATTTTAATATTATTTCAGCTATCATTTTTTAAATTGTCAATGTATTTGATTAATACAACATGACTGTGAAAATAAGGAAATGGACTGTGGTTTTTGGATGAAATTATTGACTTGTTAAGGCAAAGTGTATTAAACTGAACTTTTGATTTCACCAAAATTAAAATACATGATGGGTGACTCATTGACATGCTTTTATTATAGCACTTACAATGTTTATTTGCTTGGCAAACTGCTCATAAATCCAGATTCCCTTTACGTTACTTTTGACATTTGATGAGATGTAGTGCAGACTCCCTTGTGCTTTTTCTTCTGCTTTGTTTCAGAATATACTTTGTTTGCTTTTCATGGAATACTGGACATATTCAGGGCTCATTATTTTAATGAGATATGATATAGATTTTGTCTATCAGGCAAAAACAAATGCTTGAAATTTCTAAAAAATATGCCACACTTCAAACAGAAAGTTCACTGCAGTGCCATAAAACAATAGTGGAAACAATGTTTTCGTGTGTGTGTATATTATTATTTCATATAAGCATCCATTGCATGTTTCAAATATTATTTGGAATAAATATTTCAGAGCTTCTCCTGGCAACACTCTTTTCTACTACTCATTAAAACAGCCATATTGTTTTTGAGGCTTTAGCAGCAGCCAGGGAAAAAATTGCAGCTGTTTTAACATTTGCCATGAAAATTCAGCTGGTTTAATGAGTATGAAAAAAAGTTTCTGCAGGTAGTAACAAGTAGCAGAGAAATTCCATGCCAAGTCCTGAAGCACATTGTATGAGCATGCCCAGTCCTAAAATAATTTGTCTAAATATAAAGTTTTTAAATATATTTATTATGTCAAATATTGTTTGAATGTTTCCAGTTCAGATTTGATGACTCTAATTATGTGGTAGCCTAATATTAGTTCATCATATATCTGAATAGATACTTTTGTTGCACCTAAAGAAGTGATCATCCTCAGTTGGACTTCCAGTTTCTTCATGCCTGACAAACGTAAACAACTGAAGATGGGAAAGGGTGGATCTGCTCTGCTTTGCCAGCCATACAGAGAAACTTATTCCACTTATTCCTGGGGCCAATTAAACATATCAGCAGATCAAGTTTCTTTATATTGAGTTGGACAGAAATTTGTTCCATCTAGCCCGTTATTGTCCAATTTGTTCATCGGTAGCTGTCCATCATTTAACAACAAGTTAATGTGGGTCTCCATTCAAATGGGAGAGAGACTGGCAGCATTTTTTTCAGCTTTTAATATGCATGCAAAGGTCCCGTTTGAGCATAATGAGGTTGTTGTTTTCTATCCTGTATATCCATTCTAGTTCATAAAATATTTTGCAAGGGTCTTCCTGTGCATCTGCTTTTGTTTCTGACTCTTTCTTCTCTACTAAGGAGCAAGAAGATTTGATAGAATATGAATAAAGCAATAGAAGTAGTTTATAAATCTCATTTCTAATTATCTTGAAAATAAATAGGCTCAACTTAAAATGGAACCAGGCATTCTGGATCTATATTTCAACTTTCCTTCATCATATCTCAATTTCAAGTTCTCTATTAGTATGAATGGTACCAATTGATGTTCTGTCTGGATGTATTTTGAGATCAGATGGAAAGGTAAAAGACAATAAATAGAAAAGTCATCACTTTGGGTCACTGAAAGTAGCCTCTCATGCTTCTTTACCATTCTCACATGAAAATCTTTAGGTCTGGGGACAATATGGGGATGTGTAACACAACATTATATCTATAGCATAATACTGTTTACAACCAACTCTTCTTCATATATACATATTGACATATTTATGAAGTGTTGGTTGTTTCATACAGAGAGAGAGAGAGACAGAGAGAGAGAGAGAAAGAGAAAGAGAAAATGACAGAGAGACACAGACAGAGAGAGAGAGAGAGAAAGAGAGAGAGACAAACAGACAGAGGAGGAGGAGGAGGAGAGGGAGAGGAAGAAGTAATTTTTCAGGCTACAAATTCATTAAATGATTGATTTACATGACATTTTTTTGACAATTTTAATTTGTGTATGTGTTTGTTTAAACATGGAAGAATTGCTAATTTAAGAGAATAACTCAGCCATACAGAGCATCCATACTCTACATCCAGAAATCATCTATCATCAATCATCTTGAACTTACTTGCAAATGTCATTTCAATTCTTACCACAATTTCTACTAACTTAGATAATTTAATGATGAAACTGGTTTATTTAACTGATTCTGCATGCTACTGTTGGTATATTAAATCCTCTTGATAAAGCTTGTATTCTTCCAGTGTGCCAATGAACATTCAAATCATTAAATCTTCTATTTTGAGATAAAATTTCTGCCACCTGAAAGGAAGTGGTAGTGAGCGTCTTGCCTAAGAACCCTACACTAGACATAACGTGATTTTAATAGCTATTGGCTGGAGTCCACTATTACATTAAAATGATGAAATAGATTATGTCTGTTTTTCCTGTCTGAGCGTAGAGATGTATTTGGAGACAACATTAATTTCTCTAAGTAGAGATGAGGGGTGCATCGACTGGTACCGTTAGCCATTTAAGAATATATAAAGAGGCTAGAACTGGATGCTACCCTTTGGAAGTTCCACTTGTATTTCTCTAACTTTTAATATAAAATGGTATTAATAGACTTCTGGTCAGCTGCTTGGAAAATGTCATATCACTAGGTAAATGACGGGAAAATTCTGACGGTTTCAATTTGTCTTCCATGCCATCTATCAACTACCTAAAGCCGCTAAGAAGGATATTTTGCAGGCTTGCAATTTTTAATAGCATGTTAATCGGCAAGAATTCTTTTTTTTTTGTAAGAGGTGGGTTTGAAGTCTCTAGAATTTTCATGTGTTTTTATGTATGAGGCATAGATATAGAAGAAAAGGCTTAAACTGAATTTAGAAAAATGCTGTTGCTACTGATTTTGGATGCTGAATTTTATTTTTTCTATTGTGGTGCTATTATAAATATTTTTTCCATTAAATACAATGAACATAGTTGCAATCATATAAAATTTGTTAGAATTCTAGGTTACCAATATGAATGGGAATTGTAATATTTGATTAACATTAAAATAAAAGTCCTTTATACTCATATCTTTATTTTTGAGCATAATTTTAGTATAACTGTATTTCAACATTGATAATCCCCAGAAGGCATCCTGGCCCTGTCCTGTGATTTTTCTGCTTCCTACAGATGGTACCAACTCAGTTAGAAAATTGGTTATTATATTTTCTGTGTTCCCTTGAGAACATTTGACTCTTTATATTTCCATTCATAAGTTTTCTTTCCATTACTCTCCTCTGTTGCTGGTTTATCTTCTAAAACCAATCTCTTAATTTTCCTTTTTTCCTGTCTTGACAAAAAGAATCTGAATGTAATAAGAATGTGTTGCAAAATATTAGTGTTAAACCCCTTTGCCTTCCTTCTCTTGCCTTTAAGGGAATGCTGCCAAGAATGCTCTGCTTGTTTTTACTGGGGCAAAATCCTGTCTGGCCTTCTGAAATCCCATGTCATTATATAACAGGTGTCTCCAGCTGACAAGATAAATATATTATCAATTATACATACCCACAAGTTATGGAACAGCCTATCTCCCTTCTGCTTATTTTATTCCTTGACATTTGGACCAGGATGAAGTAGGCAATTCAATGCCACTTTGTTTTTCCAAACACTTTTGAAAAAAGCCAAATGACAGAATTTTCACCTAAGTCATGAAACACTATTCCTTGAAGCTACCCATTAATATTTAACCAAGTATGTTATTATAGAGCCCTGGGAAGAAGTGAAATCTGTAGAAGAGATGGGTTCCTCTCTCTAGCTTGATATAGCAAACTAAAAATTCATAGTATCCCAGTCTGCACTGGTATTTTTATTTTTTTTAAATGGAATAAAAATAAGGAAATGTAATGAGCACATAAAAAAGCACAAATAATTAGTTAGAAGGTTATGAAACAGATCATCCTACTATTCAGAATAACCTGACATGCCTCAAAGACTGGTGACAATAAACTGCCAGGACATTAGTAACAGTGGAAAGATCTTTGCATCTGTCTCTTGCCTGATTCATGACTGTTCCATTTATATTTTCTCCCACTGCAAGTGACAGAAATAATTTAGATTACTACTAGAGAGAGAAACTCTGTTTGATTTTTTCCCGATCAGTTCTCATTCAATTTGATTGAAGGTAATTTACTTCAAGGATTATTTCAAGAGAGAATTTTGGAGATAGTTTCATAGGTAAAGTGGACTCTTCTTGCATATATTAATGATGGCATGTCCAAGGGCTATGCATAGTTTTTCATTCTCATAACCAGAGGTGGTATTCAACCAGTAGCAGATTTTTTCAGTAGTCCAGAGAACCAGAAAATACAACCTCTGACTGGAGATTTTACAGTATCCTTCCCTGCCATGTCCACCAAGCCACGCCCATAGAACCGGTAGTGAAAAAAATTGAATCCCAACACTGCTAATAACCCATATCTAGATGTCTTTTTATGAAGTACCAAATTGATCAATTTACAAGTCAAATATTTTGGAGAAGTCCATAATATTTGATTCCTGCTCTGGGTAATGCCAAATCTACTCCAGATCATTTAGGGATGGTTTGGTAGTCTTTGGAAATAAAACCACTGAATTAAAACTGAACTATAAGGATTTTGAGGTATCCCAGACTTATTGCTCTAGAGACATGTTTACTTCCAAAAAGACCTCAGACTGTTCCTGGTTTACAGAATTCAAACCACTATGTATGTTTCCATTTTATGACAGGAGTCCATGTATGTGCTCTCAAAGCATTGTTTTTTAAATGTGAAACTTACATATGATTATAATGAACACTGCTTATTGCTCATACCTCAACATCATCATTCATACCATCTTGTCTTTGGTTCTGAGAAAAGAAAGACTAGTGAAATTGCTGGATTTAGTTTACATGACACTTTTCTAAAACCACTGGTTCCTTAAAATACAGGAATAATATTCTTCTGCTAACAATAACCAAAGGTTATCATTCTTAATAATGCCTTATTGGAGATGAATAGCTAGAATACATGGATTTATCTGGACAGTTTTCACCTCATTGAATTCTTCTAAAATTTCATTAGTATGTGTCCTGCTATTTCTGGGCTTATTCCATGACTTTCTAGCTCTTGTGAAGAGTCAGTATGTGTGTGTAAACAATTTTATGCAGTATATGGTCAACATCTCATTGTAGAAGGGATTGTTTACTAAAGCCTTGAAAGTGTTTCCCTTTTGACTACCTTTGATATTATTCACGATTGTATCTTCCTGCACCAATTACTAAGCCTGCAGATTGGAGATAATATGATCAATGATTCTAATCAGTTCCTTAAGGGAGAAGATGGTGATTTAGTAGGCCTTTTCGGTGAGAAGTTCTGTGAGTTCTAATGATTTCTCTCAAAGGAATGTCCTGCCTATGAAAGGCTATGTCCATGATTTGGGGATTGTTCTGGATTCATAGCTACTGCTACATAGGTGGTATTCAGTAGGTTCTGACAAGTTCTGGAGAACCAGTAGCGGAAATTTTGAGTAGTTCAGAGAACCGGTCAATACCACCTCTGACTCCTCCATTTATTCTCTTCCTCCCGAGTTCCAGCTGATCGGCTAGGTCTTCTTTTGTTGCTCTGCACAGGAGAACAAAGCTGGAAAGCAGGTTAGTGGGGTGGGGAGGGAATGGAGATTTTACATTTTACCCCTTCTATACCCACCAAACCATGCCCACCAAGCTATACCATGCTCATCAAGCCACACCATGCCCACTAAGTCACGCCAACAGAACTGGTGGTAAAAAAAATTGAATACCACCACTGCTAGATGCCCAGATAGAGTTTATTACCAGACAGTCCTTTGGTCACTCTTGCTGGTGCATGAATTGCAGCCTTACTTGAGAGTTCATACTTTCATTACCATCCGCTAAACTAGTGCAATGCAACTTACATTCAGCTTCCTTTAAAGGCCACTTGAAAACTTCAATTAGTAGAAAGTGTAGCAGCATACATCCTAAGTGGCAACCAAAGCTATAAATAAATTAAATCTGTGCTGCAGGCTCTGCTTTGATTGCTAATAGGTTTCCCAGTACAAAAACTGATTGGCCTTCCAGAAGTCTGTGAAGGGTTATTCATAGGGATGGGATATTAGTGGAGCCTGATATATGTTTTTGGTACTGTAGTTTGCGAAGTTCCTTGGTTTTCATGTTATGCTCACTTTTATTTGTGTTTTGTTTTGGTTTATATTATTATTTTTTAAATGTTTCTTCTAGCTGTTACCCACCCAAAAGGATCGAGGATGTACAGCAATATTCTCATCCTAAATGAATTAGTGAATCAATCAATCAATTTAAATACTAGTCTTAACCAATAAGTTCCCACATGGCTTGGCAAAAAGGTCATTTTGGAATAACTTCTTTAATCAGAATCAGCACATTCAATAAAAACAACTTCGGAAAAGTTGCTGGTAGCTCCCACTGCCCTGAGTTCAGAAGAAGCCAGGAGATGTTTCTTGGCTATGGCTGCCACATTATGGAATAGTTTACACATAGAGATAAGAAAACAGGATAAAATGGAGGTTTTCTGATTAGTTACAATTGTGTCATACGAATTGGTCATAATATAATTATGTTTACGTTTTATAATTGTTTTTTGCTTTCTATAAACTGCAAAAAATGATGGTATAAAAAATAAATAAATAGCATAGTAGGACTTTCATATTCCTTCCACTTTGTTTCTTTTCTTTCTTTCATGAAACTTGCTCATGAATAGAGATGCATGAAGAATTTGATCTTTGTGAATTTTAGCACAGTGTTCAGATCTGAATCACTTTGAGTAATGGGTAGAATGGCAATGTTGTCTTTTGAATTTCCCAAATGTTTTACAGTTTCAGAACAATGAAACTTAAAAATAATAATAAATAGGTTGGTTATTTATTTAGGCATATAAAACATCAGTGTGCTTTTTTAAATGAATCTTTTCCAATAATATACATTTTTAGCATACAACCAATATTTAGAAACACAGATTTACATACAGACTTAAATATTTTTGTGGGACTTGTACAAATTGATATTTTTTTAATATAGCAGATTTATGTAGATATAACTGAATTCATTTGCGAAAGTGCCATGAAATGAATAAGATTTATTGAAATGTTCCATTACCTTAAAGTCCTTTCTCAGGATGGCATTTACAAATTGAAGCAAGTTTGCAGTAGTAAATATATGCAATTTTTCAAATCCAGTACACCTTCATAGATTGGATACCCTGAAATTAGTAACTTCCTAGTTTATACTGCAAGCATTTCATGCAGAATGTTATCTTCTGTAACAATCTGTATCCACACAAGCCATTACAATTATGCAAGCAAATGAACATATGAATGACTTATTCATAGGTTCCTTTTTATCTCCAATTCCAGATGCATTCTGAAGATTGGTACTTATTTTTTTTCTACAGAGTGACAAACTTTATATGCTACTGTGTGGTCTTTTAAAAATATACTATTTTGCTAGTTCCTCAAAACAACACAACCAAGTGCATCCTTGATACACACAGATTTTTTCCCCTTCCTCAATGTAAGATTTTGCTGTTTCAAGAAAAAGAGCTGTGGATATTTATGATGAAGTGCTTTTGCATTAACACAAGGGCTCTTTTAAATGCGGTTTGTAGCTTTGAACACTAAACTATTTTCTTGGTGTGAAGGTGCCTGGGGAACTGTTTCAAGAGAAAATACTTCTAAGCAGTTAGTTGTTTGGGAAATAATCTCAATAGAAAATGTATGGGTGAAGGTCAAATAAATTTATGATATCAATAAAAGCTGAATAAGTGCAAAATTGCCTGTAATCTAGCCTTAAATTGCACTGAATTGTAAAAATCTATTGGTCTAGATGGGTTCTGAAGAGATCATTGATATCACTGAAGGCAGTAATGACTTATTACTTATCTAGAATATCAGGCAGAACAGATGCTTAATAAGATCATTAAAATGAATACATCAGCAAATACAAATATGTAAAATCATATTTAATATATTGCAGAATTAAGGACATAGTTTCTGTCTTTTTTTCATGGATAATTCTAAAGTCTGCAAAAACAAGTAACATGATGTCCATATACAAGCCTTCTACTTCCTCATAATGAAATCTGTAAAAAAGTAGAACTGTCTAGTTATAGTATAGTTTGTTTCTTTTTATTTCTTTTTTGCAGGGATCATTTTTCCATTTAGCTGAAAGCAACATATATAAAAATACAGGCTATAATGATTAAAAGTTGAATATAAAATCTGTTCACCATTTATTTGTTTGCTTATTAAACTTACATGACATCCATCACACCTAGAAGCAACTATAGGCAGACTACAATAATAAAAACTAAGATAAAACATTAAAACAATAAATATGAATACCAAAATTGGTTTAATATTGAGAAAATGGGAAGGGGAAAAAAGGGATGCACATGGAAAGCAGATGAAATCTCAGCTTAGTCCATTAACCACCTCGAGAATGATAAGCTACCATATTTTTTGGCAAGGGTGGGATTCTACCAGTTCTGACCAGTTCTATAGAACCCTTCTTAAAACTCTCTAAGCAGTTCAGAGAACCAGTAGTTAGAAGAAATCTCCTTTTGTTTTTTTCCAGCCTTATTACATTCTTGGCAGTATGTCTAGACTTACCGTCTCTAAAGGAGGGATTTTTTTCTTTCTTTCTTGATACTTTCTTAAAGGGGAAGGGTTGTTTTAATCTTTTTACATTGCTGTTGGGAGGAAATACTCCCCTGGAAATACTTCCAGCCAGCATGCAATGATCAGCACTTTGAAGAAATAATTGAATAACAAAGTAGAGCTGCGGAAAGAAGCTTTTTAATGACAAGGAACCAAGATGAGTGACATTCAGCAAGGCTACTTGGATAGCTAGAAAGACTGACATTCAAATGTGAGTTTAGGTACCCTTTCTGAGTTTTGGTCTAAAACTGGTTTTTGGTGACATTTAATCCTGTGTTTATTGATGGGATAATTTTCCCTATTCAGCTTTGTTTGGAAGAATAAAGATTAATCTCTGTTCCTGAAAAGAAACTGGGTTGAGAAATCTGGCTAGTTCCTGTGTCTATTTGTTCTGGTAACTAGTTTAACAAGCAACAGCTACTGTTGTGATTTAATTATTTGTATTGTATTTGAATTTTTTCCTGCCTTATCATTTCTTTTTCTATCTGGGGAAAGGAATCTTTCTTCACTGTTTTAGTGGTATCTGGCACCGTCCTTTTGGGGTGAACCTCTAAGAAGTAGGATACAAGCTTGGCACTGATTTTTTACTGCCTTTCTGGGAAGTAGGTGACCTTTCCTTAAATCTGGATGATTTCCTTAGGATATTTTGTGAGATGAGTGAGACCAGCTGGTATCTTTAAGTGNGAGATGAGTGAGACCAGCTGGTATCTTTAAGTGGTGCAAATGGATCTAAAGATTGCTTTTCCTGGGTGTGCTTTTTCTGGAGAGTTTAAATGACCTCTCTGCTAAAGGGTTTCACTTTATGAGCAAGAGTTGGCTGCTGATCGTTATCATTGCATTTTAACTATTTTAATTGCTCAAGGTGCTCTGGCACTCTGCCTGATTAGTAACTCTGGTATTTTTAATCTAATGATTGGTATTTAGGGCAACTTTTTGCATGCAAAGAAGCTTTTTGTATTTTTGTACAAGTAATCCTTTATTTACAACAGTTCATTTAATGACTGTTCAAAATTACAATGGCACTGAAAAAAGTGACTTATGACCATTTTTCATACTTACAACCGTTGCAGCATCTCCACTGTCATGAGAGGCCAGGTGAGGAGAAGCACTCCTTGATGTGAATGATGTCAAGTTGGCCATGCCCACCCAGTCACATGACCACCAAGCCATGCCCACCAACTAAGCCACGCCCACAGAACCAGTTGTTAAAAAATCCCACCCCTGTCTTTTGGTATATAACATGTATGTTTCTAAATATGAGAATATATGTGTTCTTTAAGAAGGAAATTATAATAATGGAATAGAATATAGTATCCAATATCACTGCTCCCATATCCTCAATTTGCTTCTGAGACATATGTGGTTTTGGACAACTGGAACAGTGAATCAGGAGCTGGAATTTGTGGGAGAACGGTATCTTTCACAACAACATATTTTGCATGAATCACTCAGGAAAGCTGCCCAATATTCTTGTTGATGGCTGCACACTAAAAACTTTGATTGATTATCCCGACATTTACAACAAATCCCCTTAAGTCTTTTTATTTACAAGAATAAAATGCTGTGAAGTTCAGCATCAGAAGACTGTGTAGAATCATAAACTGTGTGAGTTAGAAGAGATCTTCCAAGTCATTCAGTCCATTTCTAGTACAGATCTTGGTAAATCATTCTCATAGGTAGTCTTTCATCAGTAGTCCATTGATTAACTACTCTTACCATTATAAATTTTTTCCTAATATTCACTTGCTCTCCTTTGTTTATAATATCATACACATAGCATTCCTGGATCAAAACAAGGGCCTTTTTAGCTTAGTGGGTTTTTTTTTCCCTACAGTAGTTCACTGAATGCCTTTGGAATGCTCACCACAGAAGATGGAGATATAAATGTCCCCTCCCCCCACATCTGGTGTTTGGAAGTATACTGTTACCCATTATATTAATAATCCTTGAAAATGTGTCCATCAAGAATGTATTAATTTAAAACCATCAATAATTTATTTCTTTCTTTCTTTCTTTCTTTCTTTCTTTCTTTCTTTCTTTCTTTCTTTCTTTCTCTCTCTCTCTCTCTCTCTCTCTCTCTCTCTTTCTTCTCTCTCTCTCTTCATTGGATGATGCAGGATTCCAGCATTTTGAGAAAGATCCCCATCTACTTTTACAAAGCATTTTTATACATATCAGTCATGATCCATCGCTGTTACTATTTGTCCCAAGTTTAAAAAATCCCTAATATTCAATCCTTTTCTCATAGGAAAGATTATTGAGCACACTGATTAGATTGCATTTTCTGTAGCTTTTCTAGCACAAGTATATCTTTTTAAATTTTATAAACAGTGAGCAGAATTATATATAGTGTGCTGAATGCAGAGGTACCATGGATGTAAGAGTATCACAAGTGGGCTGTTTTATTTGCAGTACTTTTTCTAATAATCTCTAATGTGTTGTCTTTTTCACAAATGCTACTCATCAAGTTGACATCGTCACTGAATTTAAAAATGACCTTAAGATTTTAGTTAGATACAATTTAGATTTTAGCAGTGTACATGTAAAGTTAAAGTTTTTGCCTTGATCAGGGGTGGGCTGCTACAGGTTTGTATGGGTTCAGGAGAACTCATAGCGAATGTTATGGCTGGTTTGGAGAACCGCCAAATCCCACCCCTGGCTGGCCTCACCTACCCCATCCGCCCTTCCCAGGAGTTTCCATGTGGTTGGATTTGGATGCAAGGTAAGTGCAGAGCCCATGCCGAGGCTTAGTGAGGGTGAAAAACGGGTCTCCTGGAAGCTCCAGAAGGCCAGAAACAGGCCCTTCGGAGGGCCTCCAGAGCCCAGGGAGGCCATTTTCGCCCTCCCAGAAGCTCAAAGAAAGTCGCTGGAGCCCAGGGAGGGTGAAAACACCCCCCCACCAACATGGTGCAGGAGGCCGACTAGACCATGACCACCATGACCACGCTATCCAGCAACCAGGCATAGAACGCACTGCTGAAATTTTTGAAGACCATCCCTGGCCCCGATACACATTACCTTTTATTTATATAACTTTCAGCTCACAATCATTGTCTTTATCTCAGTTTAAACAAAGAACAATTCAAAATGCTCTTGTATATGACAGTATTTTAGATATTTATATACTAGATATTTATCATGTCTTGCATTAATCTTGCTTCACAAATTGTTTTTGATACCTTTCTTCTGAACTGTTTTGGCTTTTTCACTGTTTCCATATATGATCTATATACCATGTTTCTGTTACTGCACCTGATAATGTTGTCAATCCTACTTGCTCATCTTCAATTAGTTATCCCAAAGCTCCTGTATGTGTCCGTCTAGTTTGCTTAAAAATAATGCAAGCCTTGCCATTATTTTTTGCAATTTTTTAAACTTCAAAATTAAATTTAGAACTATTTGATTTTTGGAATGCTTTCCTCTAAAAAGTTCGGTCCTACTTAACTTTCTGTAGTCAGCTAAAGTTACCTTCCATAGATATAATGAATAAAATAGTTGTAGAAATAGCCTAAAGCAGGGGTCGCCAACCTTTTGTATCTCAGGACCACCATACTCATACTTTTAAATCCTGAGGACCACTAATATGAACTCACTTACTTATTTAATTATAACAAAAATGTAATTACTTAATGATAACAAAATAAAACATTCCGGGCTGGAAACCTCCCCCCACCTGGCACCTTCCAAAGAGATAGAAGAGTGGGCAGGGTCTCTGAGCTGAGGATCCTCAGTGCAACTGCCGCTGGGAGAAGCAGAGGCAGAAAGGGGGCTTTGCTCTCCATGGGGGGGAAGCGATCCTTGGCTGCCACTCCAGGGGCTTCTCAATAGGGATCTGCCTGCAGAAGGACTGCTGCTCTTGGTGATTAATTGAGGGAGGGGAGGGGGAGAAAGTGGGAGCTCCTTTCAGATCCCAGGTGGAGGATTGAGAGGCTCAGATCTGCAACGAAGGAAAAACTGGGGGGGCTCTTCCAGTGTCATCTGGAGACAGGCAAGGAAAGGTGTCCCTGGGGGCACTTTGCTTACTATAGCACTTTGCTGCCAAACCCAGTCACAGCCAGTGATTATTGGGGGTGGGGGAGGAGGGAAGAGAGAGAGAAAGAGAGAAAGCATCTCTCGCATTACCAGGGGAGGAAAGGAGGCAAAACAAGCTCACTCTTTCACTGAGACCTACAAAACACCAGTCTACCACATTCCAGGAGTTCTTCGAAATCACCAAATGCTCCCACTTGCAGTTTTCATGCCTCCCAGCTCTCCAAGGGACCCTGGAGGCAGGTCCCTGAGATGCACATGCCAACCAGCTCCCACACACGGTGGCGGCAGCAACCTCCCCCAGCACCTACTTTTAGTTCTTCCCCATTAGTTCTCTAGCTTTGAATTGCACCAGGCTCTATCTCTCTTTCCTTTCCCCTCCCCCCACATGCAGGCAGGCAAGAAAAGGGAGACAGAGATGTGCACAGTTCTCAGCTCTTCCAGTCCTCGCTGCCTCTCCCAACTTCAAAGCCTTGGAGATGCAGACCGTTGCAGCGCTAGCACTCTGAGTTGCTTGTTTCTCCACTACTACCTCCTCCTCCTCCAGCACCATCTCCTTCTCTAGGTAGGGTGATTCTTAACTAACCGAGCATGCTAAGGCAACTCAGGGCACTACTGCTGTGGCACCTTGCCTGCATCTCCCAGGATTTGATATTGGAAGAAGTAGCGAGGGCTAGAAGAGCTGAGAGCTGCACACGGCTCCGGCTCCCTTTCCTTGCCTCCCTGCATGTGGGCACAAGGGGAGAGGGAAGGAAAGAGAGGCGGGAGCAATTCAAAGCTTGAGACTAATGGGGAAGAGCTGACAGCAGGCTCTGGGGGTGGAGACTGTTGTTGCCGTTGCTGCCACTGTGTGTGGGAGCTGGTTGGCATGTGCATCTCAGGGACCTGACTCCGGGGTCCCTCAGAGAGCCAGGTGGCATGAGAACTGCACAGCCCAGATTAATTGCTTTGAGGTGCCATTTCTTCTGTGGCCCACCAAAAATTTTCCATGGTTCACCAGTGGGCCGTGGCCCACTGGTTGGTGACTGCTGGTCTAAAATAATTACAAGCATGACTAATATTGAGCTTGCTGAAATCAGCCAATTATACATAAATGGAGGGAACCAGCAACATATTTATTGCAAGACTTGGATTCTATGCTGAGTTGTTTTTGAACGAGGTAATAAATGCCAAATGCCTAGGGAAGCTTCATGAGTAAGCCCAAAAAACATTGAGTAGTCTGTGCAATTCTGCTGGATATTGTGGGATTCTACAAACTTAAATTAATGTCTCCCAAGTTTTACTACTGCATCACTTGGTTTCTGAGTTATCTCAGTCACAAATGAATTTTATAGTCCATTGGGAGCTGTCCAGACTTGTTAATGTGATATCTCCATCTCCAATGTGCAGTGGAATTTCATTCCCCATGCAATTATCCCTGCTAGCTACCAATCTCATACTGGAGGAAAATTTTTATCTTGGAGACATTGTTGATGATGGTGCAAAGGTGTGTGCAGATTTTCAAAGTCAGATCAGGGTTGTTTTCTGGGCTAAATAAGAGCTGAATCAAATTAATAGAGTAGTCTTCTTAGAAAGATCCCAAATGCCCTGCTAGGGTACTTTATTTATTTATTTTTTACTTATTGAATAGAAGATAAGAAAAAGAGTTCTTTTTAATTCTACACATCTTTAGTTTATGGTCAATTTTTTTAGACAGAGCAAGAATAAATAGATTGTAAACTTTAACTATATAACTTCAACAATTGCTTTAAGATAAATTTCATCTTTTAACTACTGGGTCTGACAATAAGCAAAATGAAGCAAAGATTTGAGGTCCATGACTTAACACATTTGCTAAAACTGTAAAGCATTAATGATATTAAAGTTACTTATCTTTTTGTAAGCATTTCACATAAAGTGCATAGTTTATGGTGTACTAACATCTAGATTACAAGTTTGATCAGTTAGGGAATATTTTGACATAGACATCCATGCTGTGAAGGTACAGAATTTATGACACTCATTTGTCCTTTCTATTTGTACTATATTTATATTTGCAGTATAAACTGTATTGAGTTGAATATTTGAAAATAGAGAGTGAAAATATAAATCCACACTTCTGGAATATTCAGTTATTTAGTGGATGCCCCAATTCAATTATTTAATGGGTGCCCTTAAAATCTATACCCAAAAATGATAGCACATATATTGTATTCTGGAGCAGACAAGAACTATTGAATAAAGAACATATTATCCTAAACAACCTGTGCTGTGGAAGTCTTTTATCTCTTACAATATATACACCCTCCAATATCTTGCTGGATAAACTTACTGAATTACTTTCTGAAGACTATGAAGTTAATTGCTGCAATCAATCCCTGCAATGAGGTAGAACCTAGGGTTGGTCTTCCCAATGTATCTGATAGATTCAACTGTTTATCAGGAGGGGCTGATGGGACAGTTTCAGCAGTCTACAGAGAAGTTCTATGAGAGACTAAAAGGAATTTGAGGTGTGAGGAATCTAGAGTAGATAGTTCCTGAGCAGAGCAATTCACTGAGTGGGCATGGGGTCCTTAGATGGGAGTGATAAGGCAGACCATTTCAGGGGAGGATACTCCAATGCTTAAAACTGGTGGCATTCCCTGGACAGCAGTCACTCTGAGGCCTAAGTCTTCACTTGCTGTGGATAAATGCCAGGTCAGTTATTAATAATCTTAATAATCTTATTTGCAATCTTATTACGGAGAAGCAAGTTGACCTGGCATGCATTAATGAGACCTGACTAACTCCAGAGGGGACTGTTCCCATTTTGGAGATGTGCCTAGACAGCTTTCAGGTTTAACACCTGCTGAGGCTACAGGGGAGGGGTGACAGTTATTATTTGGGAATCTATTTTGGCAATAGCGGCCATGCTCCCTAAGTTTTTGAATGTGAGAATATGTTTCTGAGACTGGCTTTGTGAAATCATTTGGCATTCTTGCTGCTGCTGTGCCAGCCGTCCTGCTGCATTGCAACCTCCTTGCCTGAGGTGCTGAAGGCTATCTCAGGTTTGGCAAGGGAGTTCCCTAGGTTTATGGTCCTGAAGGACTTCAATCTGCAAACCCTAGTGTTTGACCTCGGAAGCAGCTCAGGATTTCATAACCACCATGGGCCTATCCCAAGTCATCCACGGCCCAACTCGATACAGTGTTTACACTCCAGATATGATATTATTATCATAGTGGCAATGTGACTTGGTGAGGGATCTGTCAAGGATCAGACTATGCTCAGATGGCCTTGAGATTCTTCTTCTCTATAGGTAGTCTGGATCTGTTTTAATAGCCTGCCTTTAATGAGTGATGGACCCACTTGAAAAACAAAAGGATCTGGGACATATCCCAGGGTTGTGCTGCACAGCTGGAGGATATCCCAGGATTCTGACTTAGAATCAGAGAACAGCCAAAGCCCTATGCAGGGTTGATTTGCTTCCATTCCATTTAGTGTGTGCCAGGAATAGACAAAGAAGAGGTGAAGCCTTCTCATACTTCTATATGGAGTGCTGCAGGCTTGATTCTCTCCCATCTTGTTTAATATATGAAGTCACTGTTGAGGTGATTAATATGCAGTGTATTTCTATCCAATCATCTGGGAAAAGTGATAGAAACCTTGGCTTTTGTCTGGAATATATATTGTAACTTATAAAAACCAGGTGTTCTCGATACTATTTGTGGACACATGTGTAATGTGAAGTACCTGAGATGACATTATGATGATGCTATTTATGATGATGGTAGAACTATAGGCTGTTTCTGTTATAGATTTAAATATTGAAGTTTCATTATTATGACTATTTTTATGATTATTGTGCCATGTAAAAAGATTTATTAAATAAATGAAGAAATAAAAATAAGTTAGGAACACAAAATGAAAACATGCTTTTCTCTTGAGATTCCTCACAAGATAGTCTTATCAAAGACATCAGTGGTTTTTTTTCATAGAAGGAAACTGGCATTTTCTTGAGTCTCAATTGGATTGCAACTGAGCAATGATAACTTCATAATAAGTCATAGTCCCTTACTCCTATAAAAATCAGTTTATACAATATTTGTGTAGATTTACAGTGCAAACCAAAAATGACTGATTAGGCATTCTTTCTCCCCAATGAATCTTTGAGATCTATAGATCTCTGGCAGAGAGGGCATTTCTCAAAAAAAAAAAACTGACATAAAACTGCCATACATTTTAACAGATCCCTTTTCTATGCTTTTCATTTCTTACTAAATCATATTCTTCTTCTTTAAAATATGGGATATAAATTTTAAGTCTGCCTTTAGAAAATGCCATCATTATCCCTTTAGGAGCAGTAAGATGGCAAGCATATTGCACTAAGTGTTGATTACATCCACATTTTAGTCATCTGCTCAAGAATACATAAACCTTTATTTGCTTGCTATACAACCCTTAGCATAATTGTTCCTTCAATCTGAAATGAAACAGAATATTCATGGTTTATCTTTGTTTAGTATCCAAAGTAGATGTAAGGTCAATCTCTAAATCTTTAGTGATGTTAAAGCCTGCTTTATAGGAATGGTTGTGTGTGTTTCTGTTTTTACTATTGCAAAACAAATAAATAAATACAAAATGTCCTTGTCTAAATAAAGGTTGATATTCGTATTATATTCCATTTAACTTTAGAAGACAGTATAATACTGTTTCCAAAAGGGACTGTGGTGGCTCACGTAGTAAGACGCTGGGCTTGCTCACTGCCAAGGCCAGCAGCTTAGCAGCTCAATTCCAAAAAGTGAATAAACTACAGAAGGACAAGAAAGGAGCCTCCCTCGATTGCCTACCAATATTCAAGTGTCCCATGGGTAAAAATACACTACCCATAACAATTCCTTTCACTGTATATATATGTATGGTATTCAGTTTGTTCAAGTATTTTCCCATGTCTTCATAGTTGAGCTTTTAAAATTGTAGTGACATTTCAGCAGAATCTCATCTGCCATCATCAGGCTCATGTAATGGGTTTGTCTTTGTCAAGAATGTCAAGCTTTTGCCTCCGTTTCTGTTTGAAATTTGGTAAGCCCCCAATATACAAAACAATGTTGCCAGCTAATCAAGGCAAAAAAATGCTACAAAACAGACAAAAGATATTACAAACACCAATCAAGCAGAACACAGCCAACTCCAAGACCAATAAGCACAGATCAAGACTCCCATCCAATCAGGATGAAGAAAAAAACCATTCAAACAAAGCACGAAGCTAGTATCAAATTTAAAACAGAAGCGGCTGCAAAAGCCTGACACACAGTACAATGATGAACCCATTACACGACCCTGAAGATGGCAGATGAGATTCTGCTGAAATGTCACTACAACTTTAAAAGCACAACTATAAAGACATGGGAAAATACCCGAACAAAGCTGAATACCATACATACATACATATACACATATACATACATATAGACACATATACATACACACACACACTTTAAGTTGTCTAATCATATTAAAAACTAATGATAAATGTCATTGGACTTAGCAAAGCCTGAATTTGAACTGTCAAATATAGGATAATATTCAGAGTATTGCAGCGTAAATTCAGTGCCAGAAAAGTAAACACAGATGCTGAGGCTTCATTTAACTTCTTTATAAACACAAAATAAATTTTACAATACCAGTTGTAGATTTCTCCAACATGGAGCAAACTCAAACAGAAGCAGATAGTTAAGGCCCTGTCACACTGGCCGACGGATGCAAAATGTTTGTAAAAAGGACATAGCAGACGAGAAAAATGTTCCATCCATTGTTATCCGCTCTCAAAAGGGGCAAAAATTTGCATAACCAGAGCGGACAACACGAAAAACGAAAAGGGGAGACATTAGGGCGGATGGAAAGCAGATGCTCCACGGAAGCTAGCGGATGAAGTGGATGAGAGTGGATAGCACATCCGCAAGACTTCTGGGGAGTGAAGCAAAAGCGGACGCAGAACAGAAAGAGTGGATGCCGAGCGATGAAACGGATGCACAGCGGATACCGAGCGGATGAAGCGGATCAGACGGATGCCTACAAGATGCCTAGTTTCACTGTGCATGCAGGGAGGATGCATTGCGTCAGCCCACGATTATAAAGGGAAGCAGCTCCCAAGCAGGTCAACCATTCTGAGGAAAGACCTGCTTCCAGACACAGCCAGCTAGAGCCAGCCAGCCAAGCCAGCATCAACCAAAACCATGGGAAGAAGAGAAAGCCTCACCATCTGCTGCCAGCCCTGGCAAAGAGGGACAGGGCACCCTCCCACCCCCTCCCTCACTCTGCTTCTGCTGGGGCTTCTGCAGCCCGGGCTCTCTCTCTGGGCTGGGGCTTCTGCATGCTGCTTCTGGAGTGGCTTCTGCTGATGCTGCTTCTGCAGGTGGTGCTTCTCTTGTGCTTACTCTCGGTGATGCTGCTTCTGCGTGGTGCTTCTGCTGGCTTACTCTGCTGGCATCTCCTTCGTGGCTTCTGCTGGTGCTTACTCTGCTGCGCTGCTCCTGGTGCTGGTTCTCTGCTGGTGATTACTCTGCTGCGCTGCCCCTGGTTCTGGTGCTTATGCTGGTGCTTACTCTTGGCACTGCTCCTGGTGCTGGTGCTTCTGCTGTGCTTACTCTGCTGGTGCTGCTCCGTCCTGTGCCTGCTGTGCTCCTGTCTGCTGGGCTCCTGGTCCTGCTGGCCCCCTGCTGGTGCTCCTGTCCTGCTGGTGCTGCTGGTCTGCTGCTGCTGGTGCGTTACTCTGCTGCTTCTGATCTGGTCCTGCTGGTGCGCTGGTGCTCCTGTGCTACTCTGCTGCTGCTCGTCCTGGTGCTGCTGGTGCGCTGTGCTGCTGTGCTGCTGTGCTGGTCTGCTTTTGCTACTGTTGCTGCTGCTGATGTGGTGGTGGTGTGAGGAGCAGCCCCAACAACCTGGAAGCCCTCTGATGAGGGCCCATATGGCCCTGCAAAGAGAAGAGCAGACACGAGAACGGGAGAGGAGACAAAACAACATAGAAGAGGAAACATGAGGATGGATGCTGAGTGGCTGAGTGGAGAACGAGTATCTATGGTGGAGGACACAGGCTATATAGGGACACCAAAGGAAGCAGGCTGCTTGGGAGAGAAGTGGAGAGCCTGGGCTACACTTCGGAGGTGCTCTTCGGCGGTGGAGAGCACATGCACACCTGGTAAGGAACGCACCTCAAGAAATCTGGCCATGCCGCGGTCAAGACGGACCAGAGAGACCTACGTGATGGCAAGTGCAGCTTCCAGGGTGAGATTCCGCAACGAGGAAGCAGCCCTCTCACAACCCTCTCTCTCAGCGCAGCTGCTGAGACCAGTCTCTCTGGCAGAGAGTCAGCTCAGTTCCAGCAGTTATCTGAGGTCCAGAGGACCCCTGACACATGTACTACCCATGACGGAGTGCGTGGAGCCCCTGACGCAGGGAGAAAGGAGACGGCACTTCCACCACAGCCCAACCACATCCACCCCAGCACCTCCACAGAAAGGCAGAGACAACACGGAGGGACAGAGCCAACTGTCCTGCTGGAGATAAGAGACACCATCAGGAGCAGCGTAGATCTCCTCTCTCAGCTGGTACACACCACGCCCCATCCTCAACTGCAAGCCTTCCTCACTAGGACAGACCTCATGACATACGAACCCATACCAGGTGGTGAAGGACAGGATCACGATCTGTCTTCACACCCTCCAGACCAAGATGAAGCAGCTCCACCCATTCCAGCCTGCTCTCCACCCCAGGTGATGTCACTGCCCTTCCAAGCTCCCACAGGCCCCCTACAAGGCTATGGCTACCAGGAAGTCCAGCAGCACAGGCAGCAGTCCTTCCCACCCAGCCATGTACATCGGATGCCACCGGTCGCACTGAGTGCCACCAATGCCACCCATGCACTGAGCCACCCATACTGCCAATGCACCAATGCCGCCGATGCACCCATGCACAGATGCCACCGACGCCAGTCTTCACCAGCCTGGAGACTGACAGCCGACTCACTGCTCTTCCTTCCACCCCACAGCAA
This sequence comes from Laticauda laticaudata, assembly GCA_004320025.1. Lineage (NCBI taxonomy): Eukaryota > Metazoa > Chordata > Lepidosauria > Squamata > Elapidae > Laticauda > Laticauda laticaudata. The sequence continues at coordinate 100,602 of BHFT01022074.1, forward strand.
GCCCCTCAGTACATCTGTCATCAGTATTGGGCTGACATCCATGTCATGGAGGAAGGCTCTCAACTCATTGGGCTGAGCCAGCTGCTGAGACCTTCTCAACACACATCCCCTGTTCTCTCGGCCAGGCACCACGTGGTGCTTCAGACAGCATAAGCAGCACCTCACAACACCTTCGACCCTTCACCCCTGAACTGGCACCCACGGAGTGACCAAAGAGTGCCAGAGATGATGATGCGACCTGTTGACTTTATTTTTGCTTTGGACACTTGATTGGGCATTTTTCTTTCACAGCTTGTTATTTAATAAAAGATTATCTTTGCTTCACACACTTGCTTCATTTTATGTCAGTAAGTCTTGGTGGAAACTTTTAGAATGTTTTAAGCCTTTGCATGTTGTGGGATGGGTAAGATGAAGCAGTGGGATGGCAGGGATACTGTAGGGTAATAGCTGTGGACGGGCAGGGATACCTATAGGATGGGCAGGGATACTTTGAGATGGGTAATAGCGTGGGATAGATAAACTCCAGTGCAAGCATATGGGACTGTATGGTCACCCTCCCAGGTGCCAACCTATGGCCTTTATTATCAAATAATATGTAATACTTCATCACACATTTCAACATAAAACACAATCTCTTTATTAAATGCCCTGTTCATTGTAGCCCACCAACATACATGGCCAATCTCATCAGTGTGATGAGACAGGCTGAAAGAAGCATCCATTATCATCTATCACCTGTCTTGCCACTCCTGCGCTCACTGGGGAGTTGCACCAGTGTCTCAGGAGTTGCGCTGCTTCTCCCTTCACGTGAGCTCTGTTGGCTTGCACATCCTCAGTGTCTATCAGGTTTTCCCTTGCTCCATTCACCAGGCTCCATGTCCCATTGCCTTTTGGAGGTCATGAGCTGTTCTGCAACATGGGTAGTGGGTGCATGAGATTGTGCAGGATGCACAAGCTTCCACGATCCTCCTACGGTCTCTGTGATGCTGCATAATGGTGAGAATACCTGGACACTGTTGGCCAGGATGTCAAATGTTCTCCACCACCCGTCTTGCCCTGGACAGCCTGTAGTTGAAGATCTCTCTTCACGGATGAGTGTCTTGAAGTGTAGTTCTGAGGAGTTCTGAGGGAGGGAGGTTCTGAGGAGAGCATGCAAAATCACAATAATGATAGTAGGGCAATCTTGCGTGTCGTTGGGCAGGGGTCTGATCTGGGAAGCCATGATGAGGTTGCATCCACCCCTCCTTGAGGTCACTGGCATTGTATACCTGGCATCTGAAGCTGACTGTTGCTGAAGCATGAACTGTAGCAGCATTCGACCATGCAAAGAGATGATGCTGAAGAAGCCCTGTAGTTGAAATAATGGACCCTGACTGGCTGGAGCTTGCACGTGCTTGCCATCTATGACTCCAACGGGTGGAAGTTCCACTCTGATACCACTGCTCTGCAACTTTCTTCCATCCTTCTTCAGTGGAAGGCAATGGAGGAGCTCCTCCAGGTATTCTTCAGATGAGCCTGCACACTTCCCTGACCACCATTGATGGTGTTGTATGGCACCCTCAGCCGTATGCATGCTCCTGTAGTGGTCCCTGAGCCAGGTGGCGCAGAGTCATGCCACCTTAGCCAGGTCCAGGCTGGGCCGATTGGTTTCCTTGGTCAACGTCGGTCTCAGCCGCTCCACAGTTTCATCAAACATGGCTGAGCACTCTCATGAAGTTCTGGAATGCACAGGGGTCTTCTTCCTCAGCTCCACCATCAGCTCATTTAGAAGTCCATACTCTGCTCTTCTCCTGATCCATCTTCGACCCAGACACTTCTTGCTCCTCCTTTTCTCCTGTAGAACAGTTGAAAGAGCTGTGATGGCTTGCACTGTTGCAGAACGTGGTGGCTACACAAAGGAGTGTGTTACGATCCATGTACATCAATGGATGCTGTGGAAGAAGATCAGATGAAGCTGCAGAGTCTGCACAGCAGGGCTGCTGAGTGAAGAATCCAAGTGAGTTGCTCCCCTTTTATAGGTAATATAGGTTTTCCACATTGTCTTTTGCATCCTCTAGACATCCTCTAGACATCTTATATCTGAGATAGTCCCCTCTGCGAACTTTTTTTCTGTTTTAAATGCTTTGTATGAGCTGCATCCGCTTTCATCCTTTCTCCGTCCGTGCTTCTAATCTGCGCGTCCGTTCTGCGTCCGTTTCACTCCTCCCTGTGCTGCTTTCCACTGAGCAGCTGCGATGCGATGTGCGTGGATGCCTAGCGGATGTAGCGATGCGTAACAGATGACCACGGATGCAAACAGATTCCCCGCATGCGTAGCAGATGCAGACGGACGTGTTGGATACATTTTCCACTCAAAAAGTTTTGAGCAGCTCAAAACTTTTGACGGATGGAACCTCAGTCAACGGATGCTGGAGGATAGAGAGGATGAAAACGGAGTAGTGAGTACAAAACGAGAATTGCGTTTAACTCAACGGATGGCAAGTGTTTCTCTCTGTTTTACATCCTCTTTCCATCCGTTAGTGCAGTGTGACATGGGCTTTACAGGTTCAGAGAAGAGCTCTAGTTTTCAGCAAGCAAGCAAACAACTTAGTTTCTCTTTCACTTTAGAGCTGAGCACAGAACAGAGATAAACCACACCCAAATTCTCTCTTTAAGTTTCAGCACTCAATTCAGCTCTAGTTGGCTGACCTTGTTACTAAGTTTTATTCCAGTTCATGAATATACTCTGACAGATAATATCATTAATCTATTATTAATCCACATATTCTGTATTACCTGCATATATATTTGGAGGTGTTTGGCCAAAAATGTCATATAGTTGAAAATTGGATTTAATAGTTCAAAGATATGAGATACAATCTTCCTCTCCAAATCACACATTCATAAACACATATATCGAGAAATATCTCCATCTCTATCAAACAATTAAGTAATATTATGCAAATAGCACAAGTATGAAGTAGTAGACCAAAGAAACTAAAGACATGATGAAATGTAGATAAACCTTGTTTCAAAAAACACCATACCTTGCCCTTCTCCACATCTTTCTTATCCTTGCTACCAATCCTTGCTTCTATCAGATTCATCTTCTCAACCCACATTTTGTGGATCTCTTTAATTCTGACCAACTCCAAGACCCTTGGTTTTCTCATTTCTCCTGTATAGCTATGCTTCTTTCATATAACTTCTGTGTTGGATTTTATTCATTGTCTTTTTGACCAAACAATTCCAGTTTTTTACTGTTTTTCACTTTTATATTCAATCCATAACCATTCATCATCCACATTCATGATCTTAGTATGCTTCTGCATTCAACTTACTTTTATGTTTTTCTGACATAACTAATTCTCCTCTGCATAACAAGATGAGCAGAAGCATACTTTAACACACATTTTCATTTCTGTTGACAAGCATTCATTACCTGCAATAAACCACAAATTATCTCCTTACCTTTCTACCAGCTTTTGCACATTTTACAATTTTTCCATTTCCCCATCTATAGTAAACATTTTATCAGACACAAATTGATCTCCTTACTCCATGGTTGTTTGTTTGTTGTTCATCATTTATGTGTTACCTGTTCTCATTCACTCCATTTTCTTTGTCAAGCCTAACTACTTTAGTTTTGTGATAGATTAATTCAGACCCACGCTCTTTGTAGAATTATACAATCTAATATTTGTTGCAAATCATTTTGGCAATATGCAATCATCCCACAAAATGGGATAAAGATAAATGTCATAAATGTTACTTATATATTCATCCAAAATACATTTTAAAAAACCTGGAGTCATACCACATCCTTATCTTATTCTCTTTTCAACTGAACCCACTGTATTCTATTTATTTTCACACGTTTTACTTTCTAACACATATTATTTTTAACCACATGGACTAACCAGCTATATTCATGCAAAGTATTATATAATTCAGACACTTTCTATAAATAAAAAATATATAATAAACTCTATCAGATTTCATATATTTCTCAATAACCTTCTGAAGAACAAAAATATGGGACTCATATTCTCTGCTCAATGTGAACCACAAGGCATTTCTCAAATTTTGTTTATTTACATCTTATTGTTTCAGTCAGAATTCACACATTTTGGATGCTCCAAACATATCAGTTATTTGGGAAATATGAAAATATAGTGACTAACTAAAATTCTTCTCCACATGATATTCTGAGAGCTATAGACAGCCTGTAAAAGAATTCATCTTAATTGGATTTTTCAAATACTTCTATTATTTTACAGAGTATGCAGAAACTCCCTTTTGCTTTGACTTTTATCTCTGTTTTTCATTTAAACTGTTCTTACTGATGCTTTTATATTGTACTGGGTCAGTGCATTGTGCCCATGCTTGCTTAAAGTGCTGTTATTATCTCCTGTCTTTCTTTTTCTCTACTACTGATCAATGAGGCCCTACAGGTGTTACTGCAGCTTCTGCAGCTGTCAGCATCACTAACTTGTTTGGAATATAAAGTCCCAGTCTTGTAGTTGGTAGTTGGTGAACATCCTATTCTACCTCCCTTGTGTTGTTATTGACTGGTTCAGGGCCATAAAATTATGGAGCTGTGAGTCATTTAAGAAGATCTGTTACTATTTCTTCATTGGACAATTTGTTAAGATTTCTGCAGCTGTGGTTGCAGCTGTGCTTAACTCCTGGTCATATAGAAAGTGAGTTTAAAATTTTTCATGCTGCATGCAAATAAAAACTAATATTAATTTTAAAAAAGTCCAGGATTTTATATTCTTCAAAAATATAAAAGTGAGTTATCATATCCATTTAACTAAATTGTGGATCCAGTGGCTATTGAGTCTTTCTTTATAAATCAGTCCCTCCAGACTCTTACTCTTGGAATTAAAAATAAAATGAATTCTTTTGCAATGGAATTATATATTTATGGCATCTTTAGCAAAGAGAAAGAGAAAAAAAACCACCAGAAGGCAAGACAGGGTAAAGTAGCAAATAATACACAGAATGTCTTACATCTTGTAAGATCATCTCAAAAATGTATTGCAAATATGAGTAAATGAAGGATCATATTGACTCTTTTAAAGATTAAGACTGGGAATAATAAATAAAGAATGTGAATAACAAATTTACAGCCTTTATTCAGTCATTATGTGGTGGTACTTGCAGCAGTTTACCAAGTATATTTTGAAATGCACTTGAAATACAGATTAGTGTTGTACATTAGAACAGACATCTAAGTTGCTGTACAGATTAAAAAAGTGTTGACCAGATACATCTGAACATGCGACTTACTAACTGGAAAAAAACATGTCACCTTATCATGTCTCTACTTAGATGGGCACTTAGCAGCAACTGAATGTTAATAAATGATATCGTTTATTATGCTTTGGAGGATGGTGAAGAGTCAGTAATTGAAATTACCATGGTCATGCAATATTGGAAGAGAACTCTAACAGAGTGTTCTGCGCTACTAAAAAAATCTGGAAGAGAGGTTGAATTGGAGATGTTTTGAGGTGTTGAAAAAATATCTTGAGTGGATGTTAGAGTGGGCTTTGGTACTTTCTTGAAAATGTTGGAAGGAAGGAATCATGGTTAAGGTTTTATAGCTTGGAAAATGCAGCAGATTAGCTGTGATTATAGGGGCAGGAACTTTGAACCACGTTTCCTCTCCAGTGAATGATTTAAGATAAATAGTGACTAGTGTCAGCAGCAGGAAGATTTAGGGACAAATTATCAGGCCAACCCCGAAAAGGCGTACATCTCTGCCTAGGCCTGAATCTCAGGCAACAAATTTCACTTCAGAAGATCTTTGTTCATCTGCCAACAGCTGAGATTGCCTATCTGGTTGCTAGATCTGGAACTTGTCCTGGACTGGATTGAGGATAATTATGCCACCGGGTGTCTCTAGTAGTTCAAGGCAAACAGGGGAAAGTATTTATGTAAGATATATGATTAAATATTGGCATCCTTATTGCTGCTGCATTCCAGAGAGCAGGAGAACTTTGGCAGTCTGGCAGAATGAATGAGATGTCTAGATCTTTGTTCCTCCTTGGTCAAATGATGATCCTAGGAGATAACATTTGGTTGAGTGAATGTCAGGTAGCTTCCTCTGCTAGAAGATTCTATATTTTCCTTGAAGAAGGTTATGATGTGTCCCGTTGACAAATCGACCAAAAAGTCCTGGACAACTTTTGCCCAGTCTCCAGTATCAGAACAGTCTTCCCTATTGTATGGAATGTTATTGAAAAGATAGTTGGTCTTAAGCTTCAAAGGACTCTGAAAGAAATTAATATCTGGATGCATTTCAGTTAGGCAATGAATTGCAATGAAATGCCATTGATCACACTTGTTTATAATCTGCCACAACTCAGTGACAGAGGGATTCCCTCAGTTCCTTTTAATACCTTTAATAATTGTATTCTTCTACTATTAAGACTATTGAGAGTAGAAAGCATGGTGTTGTAGTGATGTGAGTTGTTTCTCTTTCCATGGCTGGTTCCAGGTGCTGTTAAGGGAGGGAAGGGAGAAAGAAATTGAGTAAAAGGTCTTTACCTATGGAGATCCTGAAGGTTCAATTTTCTCGGTGATTATTGTCTACATGAAGATGTTAAATGAAGCTATTAATTAGCATACTGGTATGGTGGAATGTATTCTGGATTCCCAGGAGGAAGGGCTGCATTCTAGATGTCACAGACAGCAACACAAAGTATGGAATTTTGGTCAGGAAGAATAGAGTTAAGAAGTATAATCCCAGAGTATAACTATAGGAATGCAAAGAGTTGCTTTAGCTTGGCAAAATTTCTACCTATGGCTGAGGAACAATAAAGGAAAGAGTTCAGAAGTAACTTCACATGTCTTCCTTGATGCCCTGATATCTCATGAAACTCAGCTTTGATCTTGAGTGAAGCTTTCAATGTCTTCTCTAATATTTGAATGAAGGGGAACAAAATTAAATTCAGCTCTATAAACACATCACCCTTCCAGTTCCAAGGATTTTCATTTCTAGTTCTGAATGGGATTGCACTTTCCCATACAGAATTGGTGTATAATGTCTGGGACTTCCTGAACTGTTAGCTCCTGTTCAAATAGCAGTTAGTAGATATAATAAAGGCCTTTGCAGATATTTGCCTTATATTTGTGTGAGTCTGAAGTGGAAGGTCTTGCCACAATTATGGACTATATATACAGAAAAAGAGAGAGAGAGTTTAAACATGGGCTTTGAATTTCCGGTTCCTACTTTACTTGGATCATAGGTCATTTAACATTGTTTTTCTACCATATGTTTTTTTATAATTTATATCTATTATGGTAGAAATAAACTCCAAAAATATTTCAATCAGAAAAATGATATAGTTGAATGAACTATTTATAACTTGAACTCTTAAATTTATCTTGGTCACATAATCTAAACTCTTTATCTGAATGCTGCTTATTTTAAAAGTGGGTGATTCCATTTTTAAATAACCTTCATGTCATTTTGTACAAGAAGAGTCCCAAAGAATGTAGAGATTTGAAATAAAAGCCTACCAAAATCTGCAAGACTGCATTCATAATAAAATGTATGAATTGGTAGGTAAAGGAAAATTAGATGAATGAATCAGATGAATTAAAAATATCTGAATTCTTCAAATTTTGAAATACGATTTGTTTTGCCTTTGTTTTCTCTTTGTTAAGCCAACCTTGGTAATTATCACTTCATGTACTGACTTTTCTTAATGGCACAGAAAGATTAAACAGTCTCTCTTTGATCCTTATTTTCAAACAAACAATCAAAAAAACAAAAACCTTCCCTAATCTCTAGCTATTTTTTCAATTTAGTCTTTTTAAAAACTGTCTCTGTAAATAATGTCTTCTCTTTCAACCTTATTCTTAGGGTTTTTTTGTGTTATTTTTCAGATTTTTACAAAGGGAGGAATTTAAAAGTGGTGTTTTGTGGCTCTTAAAGCTACAGCAGCAGTGATGATTTGCCTGTAGCCTATAGATGATTTGGAAGTGGGTTTTGTCTATTGGGAACAGTGAAACATATCCAAGATGCTTGAGTTTATGTGAAGGAAATCCCACCTCCCTGCATCTCATTGCTTAGTCTTCAAGAAAGACCCTAAATGTGAAGCTGAAAATAACTAAGTTTGGTATGGTAATCGATGCTGAGGTTTGCTGAGTAAAATCACTGGCCAGGAACCAATAACAGCCTTTCAGCTATCACCTTTCAGAACAGCTTTAGTTATTGTAGCCAAATCAGGACTCGCACATAATTCCTAGTCAATTCTTCCCTCAGCATCAGAAAGACAGCAATTTATTTGACAGTTGTTCGTTTTCATTGTACAGCCTAGCTCCCTAATCTTCCAGCTCTGCCTAGTGCTGACAGTTGGTGGTGAGAAAGGATTTCTCCTTTTTTTCACTATAATGCATTCCAATTGTCAATTTAATCTCATGAGCTGCTTCAGTATCCAGCTTTCTTACCTTTTTCTTCCTCTTTTAATAGGTTGTGTTGTGATGCAGATGTTTTTGGAAGGATGATAGATGAAGAATGGTTTACATATCTCTTAAATAATCACTGCTTTAAAATAGAAGGGAAGGTGCCCAGGGTCATGCTCAAAACTCAGATTAAACATCTAATGGGTACTTTTAATTTGGCAGCTGTCATAAGTGCTGCAACGTTAACAAAAGGTTGATATACCATGAATTAACTACAATGTCCTCAGAATATAAAGGACTATACATGATCTCAAATCACAAATTGCTCTGAAAGCTCTTGCAAATGGCTAATGGGAGAGATTTCTGATCTTTGTATCAGAGGCCCAATGTTTGCTATGTTCAAGAAGGATAGAAAACTATAGTCAGTTTTCTCTATAGCCCTGAGAACAGAACAATGATACTTGAATTAAAGGTTCTTAGGCCTTAAGGTCAAAATAGAAGGAAAAAGTTACAATTTTGCTCTGTTCCCATCTGCTAATGTGATCTGGAGCAGCTGTAACAGCATTCCCTCTATTGCCAGGCGCCATATTTTTGTTTAGCTTATATAATAATTCAATAATAGACTTTGCATGTATAGGTTCAAAATTTTCTGGCAATGTCAGTTAAAACAGCAATATGTGGCAAAGATTTCACTTGATACACTAGAGAGCCATTAGCCCATCAGTATAAACAATACCTCAATATGAAACTTTATGGAAAATTCAAACCAAATCATAATCCTCCCAACTGCCTTCCCACAAATTTTTTCCAACTTCTTAAATGAATGAAAGGTGTGAAAATAAGACGTACTGTATCTGTTGATTGATAGTGCCAGGAATCTTCTATTTGTTTGTTTGTTAACACATTTAGTCAAGTCCCAGAGATCCACAACCATAAATTATTAAAGAATTTCAGTATCTTTTGTGTCTTTTTCATACTTATTCTTATCTCTTCTACAGAGAATTAAAACAAATAAAATTGAATATTTGAACAATCATGAAGAACATGAATAACATTGAAAATTAGCATCACAGAGGATTTTATTCTGTTTTGAGACTTTCAAAATCCTGACTACCTATATAATAGTTGGCCAAAAAATACATATAAAAAAATTAAGGAATCATTGTTATTTAGATATTCAACCTAACAACAAGTTCCTATTATTTTTAATTTTAAACTATGTAAACAGAATTAATTTAGTTTATTTTTCTTAGCGACATTCATTATATCTATTAATAAAACAGGATAAAGCACATACTAAAATTGTCTTCATTATAAGAGGTTTTGACAAAAATATTGATTTCTGTAAATACAGATAACAATGTAATTTGTACTACAAGAACAAAATAAAAGTCAATTAGGAGACCAATATATGGAAATAACCACTATTACTTTACTTTACATATAGTAATCTAAGGAGTCCAGGAAAGATATGGACATCTAAAAGAATTTGGCTACTACGTCATCATGATCCTGGGCTTTTGTGCAACATCTTCAGTTGTGAAATCCTTTAGATATTTTTTATTACCAGGACAGAAGCACTTTATTCTTTGATCAAAGAGAATGTATAGTGAACATCTAAACTCCTTTTAAACAGTGAAGGTTTAATCTTCTATGCATTCAAGGCCTTTCATGTGAATTTTCTTCTAGTTTTCCAAGCAAAGCAAGATTAATTTTTCTGGCTGTCTTGTACCTTTCTATCTTGTGCCATATACATTAATAGATAGCAAAAGATATGGAACATCTCTGGACTCAAGGCAAATTTTGTGGCTGCTGTGATGCAATATTTCATGGACAACAACCATCTGAATTGTGGTAGATTTGTTATCTGGGCACACAGAATTTCAGGTTACAATAATATTAAGCAATTATACATATTAAAATTCAAATTATAGATATATATAGGATTTGTAGCTGATCCATTGATTCATGTCCAAATATTGAAAGGAGGAGAAGATTCTCTGTTGATCTTAACAGTCTTTAGAGATTTTGCAAACATCAATTTCTCCTGAATGTACCAGAATTACTTAGTTATTATAGTAGGTTACCCAGTCAACCAGATATTTAGGCTGGATTTGGCATTTTTAACTACCTATCAGTCCTTCCCAAGGACCTGGGATAGACAGATCTTTTTTGATAGTGCTAATAGCAATAGCATTTAGAGTTATGTACTGTTTCATCATCCTTTATAGCATTTTCTAAACAGTTTACTCAATCAGCATATTGGCCCCAACAATCTGGGTTCTCATTTTATGGACCTCAAAAGTATGGAAGAATGAGTCAAACTTGAGCCCATCGGGGTCAAATTCTAGTCTGTGGACAAAGTTAGCCTGCAATACTGCATTCTAATCATTGCAACAACATAGTCTTAGATAATTACAAACATTTCTTCCTTTTGTCAACCCTGAAGTGAACCTGGATGAAGCCATCTTGTTCTGGCTTACAGTTGCCATGAAGCCTGAGAAAGAAGAGGAGGAGGAAAGTAGATAGCCCAGCTTACATAAAATAAAAAGTTTTCCTGTGGGAAGTAAAGTCATTGTAACAGGTGGCTTTAGTTTATTTTATTGTCATTGCACCTCGTACAACAAAATCAGTGCACATCATGACCATGGCCACAAAAATAAACACAAACACACATTCTTCACCCTTCACACATTGAACCACAAACCCTGACACTACACCAACACTGCATTATACAGCAGAATTCAAAAAAGCCCTGGGATAGACGCTGTTTTTCAGCCTATTCGTCCTTGTTTTTATTATTATGGACTGTCTGCCAGATGGTAATAGTTCAAAAAAAGGGTTCCCAGGATGAGATGGATCTTTGAGAATGTTCTGAACTTTC